>VWZL01005521.1:877545-965197 GCA_013396915.1 Stercorarius parasiticus | reverse complement strand
CCACTGAGCCGGCTCCAGCTGCCCCCAGCGCTCCCCGTGCCCCCACCGCGCTCCCTGCCTGTCCCTGCCTTCGGATTTTCCTCAATATCGATAAAACATTTTCCTTTGAGCCGCGAGCAGGTCGGCTGGCACACACGAGGGTGATGGCACGGCAAGCAGGCCGAGGCCGGCTCAGCAACGGCGGCTAATCACCGCCAGAAGTTTTGTAGCAAAACGCGGTATGTCACAACTACAAAGAAGCCCCTCGCAACGAGACGCTGTAGCGCCCTCCCTCACGGCGGCCAGTGCGCCGCGTAGCTCGTACAGGCACCTGCGGCCGCCATGAGGGGAACGGCTGNTGGGCGGGGCCCGCCGAAGGCCCCGCCCCCTCCCGGCCACACGACACCGGCTCCCGGACAGTGGGCGGGGCCAGGACGGAGGGGGCGTGGTCTCTCCCCGCCGCGGCGGCCGCCCGGGCCACGTGACCCCGCCCCCCCCGCCGCTCTCCCGGGTCATATGCCGGGGGCGGGGCGGGCCCGCGCGCTGTTGCTCGGGGCTCTGCTCTCCGCCGCCACTCGTGGCCCCGCGGGGGTCGAGTGGCACCGGCTCCCTCCTTCTCCTCCGCCCGTCCCCGCAGCTCCGCCATGTCTCCCCTTGCCGCCGTGGTCCAGGGGCTGGCGCTGGCCGTCCTGCTGGTGCTGAGCCCAGCGGGGGCAACCCGGCAGGCGCGGAGGCCCAACGTGGTGCTCATCCTCACCGACGACCAGGACGTCTGCCTGGGCGGCATGGTAACGCCGCCGCTGCCCCGGCCTCCCCTCGGGTTGGGCCCTGTGGGGGGTCGGTGGGAGCGTTGCGGGAGGCCGCGCCCTCGCCCAGGGGCTGCTGGCCACCCGCGGAACGTGCACAGCCCGGCACCGGGAGAGGGTGGAGAGGGCCCGGCGTGAGGCGAGGGTTGCCTGGCCGAGGAGGAGGCCTGGGGTGACAAGCGGCGCGGCCAGGGCCCAGCCCGCAGCCGGGGACGGGGTCTCTCCCCGCGGCCTCGGGCCGAGCTGCCCCTGGGGGGAGTGTGGTGCCCTGGGGCCGCCGAAGGGAGCGTCGTGATGGGCTTCCCCGGTTGAGCGAGGCGGCCCTGGGAAGCCACCGGGGCTCAAGCTGGCCGAGGTTGGAGCTCCTTGAGCGCAGCCTATGCAAGTGGTTCCCAAAAACTCTCCGTAGTTCTCCTGGGCTGACTTGTGTAACTGCTGTGGTCGCCCCAGAGAAGAGGTGCTCTGAGGGGCTCGCCTGGGCAGTGCCTAAAAGCTGTGGTGGTGGGCGTTCTTTCAGGTAGTCACACGATCGCTTCAACTCTGCCGCTTTACCCAGCGTCCTTACGTGTTTAGCTGATTTTGGTTTGGTATCTTTGTTCCAGACCCCCCTGAAGAAGACTAATGCTCTCATTGCACAGATGGGAATAACCTTCCTAAATGCAGTAAGTGTTTACCTTGACTCTTGGAACTTCTGAGGCATGTGCATTTGTGTAGTTTGTGTCTTAAGTAATCTGAAATATCAGAACTGCTAATAGTTTTACGAAGTCTGTACATATGTGCGTGGGTTTTCTAAATTCAACACCTAACTACTTTTAGGTCTCCAAATGAATATAGCTCTAGGTCAGGTTCAGAATCTGAGAGGGAGAGTTTCATTTCCTAAAAATACTTGTGCTGACTTCCTTAAGCTGTAAAGTAAAACTGAATAATCAGAATATTTTTATTACAAACTGAGAAGGATAAGAAGAAGCTACTTAAAACTTTCAGCTTCATGCGTGCTGAAAAACCACTTTATTCTTCTTGTATTCTAATTATTGCTATGGCTAAAATAATAGAGTTAATCAACTGGCAAACAGTACTTTTATGGATACTTGCTACTGTGTGAGAACCGCATCTAATCTGAGGGGGGTGGGGAGGTTGAAGGACATAAGCCGCAGAAACCTAAAACTGGTTTCATGTGCAGCTTTTCACTAGCGAAAATACATAGGATGTAGCTCTGTGTGTCCAGAAAAAAGCGTGCTTTAATGTTGGTGAACTTCTTAATCAACCTATTAGCTGATATTTCAAAACTATACATTTTGAGGAAAAATTGTTTTACGTTGTCAATCTTGTATCTCTTCATTCTGTCTTTGCAGTACGTTCCCAGTGCACTTTGCTGTCCCAGTCGAGCTAGCATTTTAACAGGAAAATACCCACATAATCATCATGTTGTCAATAACACCCTGGAAGGAAACTGTAGCAGCAAGTTATGGCAGAAGATTCAAGAGCCGTACACCTTCCCAGCGCTCCTCAAAACTATGTGTGGTTATCAAACCTTCTTTGCTGGAAAGTATTTGAACGAGGTATGTTGTGCTTTTTTTTTTACTGTGGCACAGTTCATTTGCATTTGTCCACCTTACTAGCATATTCAGTCATTTTTATATTTGTAGCTGATAGTGCATCCCCAAAATGCTTAAAATCACGTTATTTGGATGAACAGTTATCTTTCCTGAGATGGGATAAATACCATGCAAATTTCAAGTCTTTAACTTAACTTGGTTAAAATCAGGTTCTGTAGGTGCCTAGATGTTTTTAAAAGTTAGTTTTGAAAGGATGATGGAAACCAAAGCCTTTTTTTTAGTATGTTCAGGTGCGTTAATTTTTAGAGATGATGATTTTAATGACTGGGGGAAATGGATAGATGATTGGCATGTGGTATTAAAGAACGCCATCAAGCCAGTGCCAGACCAGGCACAAATAACATTAAAGAAAAAAAATTGGTTTGTCTCAATATTCCTGACTGATGCATCCCCTTGAATCAGAGGATTTCTTTTTAACAGTTAATATGGTATTTTAAGCATTAAATGTCCACTGAGGCAAATTTATGGGGAGAACAGGTAGTATTGGAGCTCTTTACAGAGGTTACCCAGCACTTTATTATCGAATCATTGTATGTGTGTGCTTTTGGGTTTTTTTTGTGTTTTTAACTAAGCTGTGATTTGTAGTAGTCTATGGTAAGCTGTAAAATTCAGCGCTGAAAGCTCTAAGATCAGGTGTTCCTCCTGTGTGATGGAATTGTATTTGGAGCTAGATGAGTTTCCGGGTTCTTGACGGCATTATTTTCCTTGCATCTCTTGGTGGAAATGTTTGTGGTAGAATGATGGAACATGAATTTTCATAGCCAGGCACAAACTTGTTTCTGCTGATGTTACTGAGGCAGCTAGTGGAAGGGAAACTTATCTGGCTTCCTCTGAGCATCCCTTGACTCAGCACAGTCTGCTGTCCCTGCAGTTAGGCGAGCCATGAAGATGGGAGCGGGCGGCCCTGAGAAAAGCCGTTGTGTTGCTCTGAGGCACCCTCTGTTTTGAGTTTGGCACTGATTCAGCAGCTACTTCCCTTTTTGTGCTGGCTTAAAGGCTAGTTGTTGCAGATTACTTGTCACTGAGGTGACAAGAGGCTGGCATTGCTTGGAAGTTCGCACCCCCTTGGTGGGGAGGATGATGGAAGCTGTTGGTCTATGTGACGTTTTCTTTAATATCTTGTGAACTGCTATCACAAAACCTAAGAGCGTCTTGTCGCATGCGTGTTTTGATCACCTCTCATCTCCTGATGATGTACCATATGTTCTCCAGGATCTCTGTGTATTTTCACGTGCAGGGAATAAAATTGAAATTTTATTGGTGAATGCCAAGCTTTCGGTTACTATCTTTCTAGTTATTTAACCCTGGTCTCTTTAACAGGCTGTAGATACGTTTTTATATGCGTATATGTTTGGTTTTTTCCATTCTGAAATCGAATTTGGCTCAATGCAGTTTCTGACTAGTGTTCAATAAAGCATATGAATATGAAACATAATTTCTAGCTTTTATTCATCATAATTGAAACTGTGAGTCATGATCTCTCTTTTTTCAGTATGGAGCAGAGGATGCAGGGGGAGTAGGTCATGTCCCTCCTGGATGGAGTTTCTGGTATGCTTTGGTACGTGACTGCTGGTTTTTTTAAATACTTAATTTCAGTTGCTTTGTAATACAACTCATGTCCTAACTTTGCTGGTCGTGAAAGAGCAGGCAAAGAGCATCTAACAACTTAAAGCAAATTTTCTTCCCTTTTTTTCCTTTATTGCATATCAGATCTTTGGCTTTCACAAAGGCTACTCCTACTAAGGTGCCTGGGGGGAAAAAAACCCTATTTGTAAAGTCAAAGCAATGCGAGATGGCACTAAGATAAGTTTTGTTGTTGAAGACCAGTTCTCAAAATTGCTGCAGTGTCGTTGTGACAGATGCTTATAACCTATTTGACAACTGCTTGTTGGCAGCTCATTTTGATTCTTTCAAGTAATCAATGTACATGTTACTTTGCATAAATATGCACACGGCTTTTCTTTTTCACAGGAGAAAAATTCAAAGTACTACAACTATACGCTTTCAGTCAATGGCAAAGCACGAAGGCATGGTGAGAACTACAGTGTAGATTATCTGACAGATGTACTGGTAAGAAATTTTGCAACACCTGTGTTACAGGAGCTGCTTATGACCAGATAATGCCTCATGCTGGGGGCTTGGAGAGGGTTGGGGCTGATAATTTGTTAGGCATAAATACATGATTGTGCTGTCATGATGGTGGGTGGGCATTAATCAGTAGAGCAAGATTCTGGATATATTTAGAAATGACAAGTTTGTGTGTACGAGCTATGGAGAAGAAAGGGATTCCAGCTGCCCAGTTGCTAGCTAGTAGCCTCACTGAGAGGTTAATACTGACTGCTGTGGTGCGTGAGGAACATGATGTATGTAGGCAATGTCTTAAATTACTTCATAGAAGGATGTATTTCATTACAGTACACAACTTGGGTAACAGATTAGCTGAGCCATGATTTCAGTGGGAAGTTAAGCATATAAAAATAACTTTACACCGTGTTTTGTTTGTTAGATATTATGAAGTGTCAGTATCTTGTAATCTCTAACTAGTCAAACCAATAACTTGGAAATATCAAAGGCAAATCGATCCTTCATACTGTGTGACGGCAATGTATGGACTGTGCCAAAATGTGTAGCTGACCAGGGGAGTCTTTAGCCTTTTTATCCTCTTAAGGTAAAGAGAGGTAACAAAGATAAGAAATACTTAAAGGAAAGTTGGAAGAGTTACTTTACCTCTCTTGGGGCCCTGTTTAGCAAGTAATACCAGCTTGGAGGGTTTTTTTGGGGGGGAGGATGTGTTCCCCCTGCCCACCAAGCTGGAGTCTTAATTTGACATGCTATTACAGCATATGAGTAGGTGGTGCGGGGAGCTCACGTGCAGCATTCGGGGAAAATTCTTCTCTGAGAAGTCCCCTCGTGCAGTCAATTTCTAGTTTTCCATTGAGACCCTAATGAGTTTGATTCCAGTGGGTTCGTGAACACGGACAGCTGCTTACTAGGAACTGAAGTGATTGATGTTTCTTAGGGTACTGAACAGCTGTCTGATTAAATTTAGATTTACGCTGTCTAAAGCTAGATTGGAATTGGTAAGCCAGAAGTGAGACTATCCTGTTACTGGCATTGTACTGGTCTCTCTTGATCCTTCAGCAGCTCGTAAGCATTTTGACCAACAGGTCATCGATGCATAAGTCTCTCTTACTTGTGGTGTGTAACTTATTGATACAGCAGTGTATTAGGATTTTCAGTGTGTTGCATTCTACCTTCTGCCTGTAGTTACCAAATATGTATTCATCATTTGAGAGCTAGCGTTTGAGTTTAATTCACTCGATGGGCCATGCACGGGAGTAAATTGCTTGTGCAAAGTCCCTGTGTTCCTTGATGTGATGCACAAGCTTGTCCTGACTAAGAACATCTGGGTACTTAAGTCTGGTATTAAGAATCTGAACACCAGAATCTGTCTACTGCAGTCCTGACATGTTGCAGTTTAAGCTCCTAACAAAATCTAAGTTGACTACGTCTATGAGTTTACCTACATTGTACTGGTTTCTGAACCAGGTTTTCAAACTTCACGCTGTTCTTATTCTTGCTTAACTCTGTCATGTAACTGAAGTCCAGCCCTACTTGCTTAGATGTACAAGTTAGGAGGAAGGAAGAGGAGGGAATTCCTACTATATTGTTTCTTCTAGGGAAAGAAAAGGATATCCAAACTGGTGTATACTAATCAGACAGGAAAGGAAAACGTTGCAAGATTTGAATAGTGAAGAACTCATCTGTGAATAGTAGCTTTGAAGCTTTCATTTGAAAGGCTAACCAAGGGAAGACCAAAATGGAACTTGCAATCTCTTCTAACTTGCTACTTGAAACGAAGATGAAAGTCCAGTGAAGTGGTGTGAGTGAGTGGAGTCTGGCACTCTCCTTCACTAGAGGTTCTGGCTTCACCAGCAGAAATGTGGCACTACTTAGAAAGTAGGAGTTTGCTACAGAATGACCCTACACTGCAAACAGTGGGGCTGAAAAGCTTTTTCAGAACTATAGCTATTTCTGAAGACATTTGAAACTGCTAAGCTGTGGTCTGTCAGGCAGGGGATGGCATCTGAGAGCCTCAGAAAGACTCGGGCTGTGTTAGGGAAAGCTTCAATTTTACTTGATGAAGGCAGGGGTTAGGTGGTTTTTATTCTTGGAATAAGCACAAACTTTTGATGAGCTCTCCAGGTCTAAATAATGCAAAGGTCTGAAGTCGAAAGCCGTTCAGAGATGGGGGACAAATGATTTGTTTAACATGAACACTTGAGATTTTTTTAATCACTGAGCTGCTGCTTATCCAGAGCTGCAGTTCTGGACGTTTGTAGATGAGCAAGCAATAAGTTTCTGAAAGAGTTTAAATGTTCCCAGTACTAACTAAGCTCTAAATAAGTTATGAATGTCTAGTTTGGATTTTTCAAATACTTGCTGTTTTCCTTTGGAGGTATGACTTTTCTTCTCCAACAAAACTGTTCACAGGCCAACATGTCATTGGACTTCTTGGAGTATAAATCTAATTTCGAGCCTTTCTTTATGATGATCTCAACCCCAGCACCGCACTCCCCTTGGACAGCTGCTCCACAGTACACGAAGAGCTTTCAGAATGTCAGTGCACCAAGAAACAGCAATTTTAATATTCATGGAAAGGTGAGCTAACGAGCAGGAATCTGCATAGATTGTTCTACTAGTTTGTGAGAGCAGCAGGCAATGACCCTGACTTGCTTGTTAAGTTTAAACGGTGAGAAGAATAGGCTAATACGATGACTACTGGCTATTTAGTTATATTAGTCAGCCTTTCAGGGTAAGAGATGTTTATTGTGACTTAGGGATATTTGCATACTAATAGCTTGTAAATATAAAAAAATCATGTAGTGGCAAAAATAAGGCAATGCAATGGAATTATGATTGATAAATGGGAAAAAGTTAATTCCGCCTCCAATTTCCAGACTGTTCTGAAGCTCTTAAAATGTTCGTTCCTTGCTCTCAGTATGTTCAGGAGAACACATAGGTAGTGTGCTGCACAAAGGCTCAGGTGAAGAGTGATGAGAGCCCTGTCTTCCTGCTCACATCTGTTCATGTTGGAGGGTGGTCAATTACTTGAGCTTATGGCAAAGCTGCCCCTAGTCAATGAGCATATTGGGCTAACCAGAGGACTTTGTGAAATCATGAACCACAGGGCCCAGGGTCACTAAGGACTTTGAGAACTTGCCTTTCATTTGTTGAAGTAACCTGTAACCAGAATTGCCGAGCCTAATGTTACCAACTCGCAGGCATCCTTGTGGCAGGGCAGTACCTTCCACTGCCAGTAAACTTGGCCAAATATGGTCCAGCTCAGACTAATCCGCTGCTACTTACTTGGCCAGTAAGTGAAAGTGAAAGTCGCAAGCAGTTAATCTGGTGAGATATTTAACTTCCAAAGGTTTTGTGGGTTTGATTCAATTAGTTTAAAATGTAGAACTCGCTGCTGTTCAGTGTTCAGCTGATTCACTTCAAGATTTGTTCATAATCTTAAATGATACCATTGCCTAAATGCCTGTCTGGAGCAGCACAGTGATACCTCTTCTAAGGTCACTGTGACTCTCGTACTATAGGGTGAAACTTGTTTTTTAGCTGAGGATTGTAGTTTGCAAAATGACCATGTACTTCTCAGCATGGTAAAAAAAACATGAATGAAAGGGGAGAAAATGACTGCAAGCAGTAACAAATACTTTAGCCCAACTTACAAAGTTTTGAACTAGGGAGTTGGAATCAGAGTTTGGGGTTTTTTTGTCCTCCAAAAAAAGGATTCCTAACTTTGTCTTAGACTTCATTGCTGAATAACTGAATGCTTTTAAAATAGTATGCCAGAAATAACTTGACCAGCAAAGTCAGCAGCTAGCAAAAAAAAAAAAGCATGGGAGTTCCCTTATGTGGGGCAAAAGCTCTGTGTATGCCTATATAATACAAAGCAAAATACCAGACTTACTTAATGTTTAGTAGTTAATATCTGTGGATACAGCAGTTTTATTATGTTTCACAATGGGAACAGACTAGCATTACCCTTCTTCGTAGACGCAAAATAGCTACAATCATCAACAGTGTGCATTTCTGTAATTGGCAGTGTTGTGATCTTGAAGCCTAACTCTTCTTTGAGCTTCACTGTTTTCTAGGGCAAGCACAATTCCTGCAATAGCAATAACCATGTACGTAGGCTCAGACCCTCAAGTCATTGATGTTGTAATGCTTGCTAGACAGTCTTGCATTGTACAGTCTTGATTCCTAAATTAATGTTGGCTAGCTTCCTTAGCCAGTGTGTGGGCAAGGGGTACTAAAAGGAGCCATCTAGGCAGAGTGTCTGCATGAAAAACAGGAGTTAAGCTGTTGTCAGACTCTGACCAGTGATGTGTGCTTTAATTTCTGCTTAGGATCCTGAGCTATGAACTATATCTCATGATGGGTAGCTGTCTGGTTTCC
This sequence comes from Stercorarius parasiticus, assembly GCA_013396915.1. Classification (NCBI taxonomy): domain Eukaryota; kingdom Metazoa; phylum Chordata; class Aves; order Charadriiformes; family Stercorariidae; genus Stercorarius; species Stercorarius parasiticus. The sequence continues at coordinate 956,328 of VWZL01005521.1, read as the reverse complement.
CAAGCAGGACTATTGATAGCCCAGATGAGTGTTTTATCTCAGCTGTTCTGAGAGACAAGCTGACTAAGATATGTGTTGGGTATTTCTCTTGCATGCATTGTTTTTCCTGCGCATTCGGAGCACAGCTGTGTTTAGGTTCTGCTGGCAAAATACAGTATGCTGTCTCAAGATATCCTAAAATTTCTTTGAGAATGGGACACAGGGAGGCAGCAGGATTGGTGGACAGCTTTGTATGCAACCGGTGAAAGAGACTTGACAGGGACTGACAGGGAAGCAGATTTGAGGACTCTGAGTCAGTGTGAAGGTTATTGAAATATGCAAAGGTGTTTAGGTGCTGTGTGAAGCTTTTGAAACTTCAGAGAAAGGTAAGAAGAACAAAATACTCCAGAAAAGAGGAAGACTGCACTAAGTGACTTATCCGCATGAGTTACCCAGCATGGTTGTGCCTTATGGAGGGCCTCTCCTAAGCCCACCTCTTGTGAAAGGTGGCTGGTGCTGCACAGGTGACATTGCCAGCTCCTTTGTTCTCTGAAGAGCTTCTGCTGAGCTGGGGATGGGGTTTGTGATGTCTTTCCTTACTTTTTCCTCTCTCAACCAACACACAACCTAGATGTTTGGTTTTGATCATGCTGTGTTTTCTTGCTGAGACAGACTTAGTCCCTCTCCAGAGAATTGTTTTACAATTACTATAAAAGAGAGATCTGAATACAACTGAATTAAAATAAACTGGGCGTGGTGTTAAGTCTCCATGCCAAAAATCTTTCCTTCAGTCTGCAAGAGCAGAAAACAGAACTGAAGAATTGCAGGAGATATGAGTCACTTCATTGTGAGTTCCTAAAGCCTGAGCCCGTTCAGAGTCATTCGCTTGTGACAGGAGGGGAAATTGCGTAAGGAGAGGCTTTACTGAGAGGAGTGACCAGCTAAATAAATACAGGCTCAAGCTGAGGGCGATGAGAGGGTCATCTCTGACCTACTAAATGAAAAGGTGTAAAGCTGCATTGACATGACTTTCTCCTTTATTCTGCTCCCCACTAATACTAACCTTCAGGTTGTTCGCAATTGACTTTCCCATGTCCGTGTACAGCAGCTGACCCAGTTCAGACTGGTGCTTCAGGATGTGGGATTATCACTTTTCATATGAGTTTGATCATCTCTGTTACTTCAGGGGGGATGGGTGAGGGGAGAAAGGGAGGGGCTGTTCCTGAGAGTTGGGCATGCGGGTAGAAGAGTCAATAACGCTTCACTTAAAGAAATGCTCTTGTTCTGGAGTCAAAATCCAAATAAAATGGTAATTTTTCTGCTCTCCTCAGTAGTCTCCAGCCCTGAGTTCATAGGCTACCAAGAATCTGATAGTGGCGCTATCACAGATCTCTATCCTCACCTGTCTATAAATTAGCTAGTCCTAATTGCTTTTGATGCAGGAGTTTCTCCCTACTTCTCTATTTATGTTAGGATGCTCACCAATGTTAGTTCCAAAAGGACCTCACTTCGACAACCAAGTCCAATCTTACAACGCTGCTCAATCCTTCAGCCAGTTTTCATCAGACCTGTCTCAGGCCATCAGACTGTTATCTCTGGGAGAGCCTTCCCTAGCTCCTTTCACAAATTTCTTCCCTCACTGCTTTGAAAAAATCCACAGCTATTTTCTTCTTGCCACGGGCTGAGCATAATGGAGCTGTAACATATTCTACTCTTGCAACTTAGATTTTACATGACCCAGGAGAGAAAATCAAAGTCAGGTCAGTCTGACAGCATTGCCTGGCTCTTCCACAGGAATCATGTGGATGTTTTACCCTAAACAACAATTCCGTTTTAATTGGTCTAAGAAAGGTATAAAAGCTGGTACTCCTCTCTTACGCTAATCTTTTTGTCTGTCTTTTTTTTCTGTAGAACAAGCACTGGTTAATTCGACAAGCAAAGACTCCAATGACTAACTCTTCAATACAGTTTCTTGATGATGCTTATAGAAAGCGGTAAGAATTTTTTTTGTTGCGTAAGATTTCTACTCAAATTTCTGTTGTTTTTTAAAAAAAGTAAAGTTATTTTTTTAAAAGGGCTGTGATAAATCTGACAGTAGATGTCAAATTACCTGTAGTAGTTCTCTGGCATCTGTCTGAGCGGACCTGACTCTCTGTTTACTTTTTTGCAAAGAAGCTTGTCATTCACTTCAGAAATATTTTGCTCCCAAATGCTGCCATCATTTATCATAAAAAAAGACCAATCGTGCTCAGTGTCTCTACTGCTGGTCTTTCAGTGCACAACAGATTTCCATTAAAAAATGGTCTTACCTTCTACTTCACTTGAATTCCGGGTACTTACATGATGTACATGGCATCTGCCAGCTAATCTGATTTATTAACCTTGGCTCTCAGTCTGTGGTCTTCTTATATGGGAATACCTGACTGGCCAAGGCAGGTGCTTGATTCCCTTTTATAAAAGGAGGTGTGGGAATAATGTGAAGATGCAACTTGTTCCCCCTTTTTAGTGGAAAGGAAAGGTATTTCTTTACATTCTAGGTGCATTTTCTTTAAAAGCTCTGAAACAAACATAAGCTTAACTTTAAGTGTTAAACTCCATTTTGAGTGGTTATCAGGCTTTTGCTTGTCACTTTAGAGATGGAAAACCAATTTTTTTTCAGTCTCTTGCTTTATAAAAAAAAAATGAAGGTAAAATTATGCAACAATATCTTAAATTAAGCCCGGGGATAACAGGATCCAAGAATTGAATACCTCTAGTTAATTCAGCATAATACTAGTCTGTGGAGGCTTGTTACTGACTTATCAGAAGCAGTCACTTGCCTCAACAGCAAACCCTGCAACAAAGGAAAGAATAACTTGTAGCTGTTCAAGGCTTTAGAGACCCTGGAATAATGGACCGTGATATTACATGAGTAATAAAAAATAGCTGATGCAGCTTTCAAGGGGAAAGGATGCCATATAGACAATTAAATTCCTGGCGGTCTTGTATTTTAATATTAAAAACTACATATAAAGAACTAATAACAAGTGACCTTGCAGGAGATAATTCCAACTCTTTCCCACTGTGTTGTTTCAAAGCTGGTCTTGACTGTCTCCAGATAAGAAGTAATCAGCATTTTGACGTCTTTCTCAGACACTACAGAACCGAATCAACAAGAACTGAAGACAAACAGTCTCTTTCTATCTTAAATTGCAGCCTCAAAAAGTACCATGTAGCAATCTATTAAGTTTGTTTTCAGAATTTGCAAGCCAAATAATCCACTTACGGTGCATACACTGTTGACTTGAAGCAGAATAGGAATGCCCTACCTGCAGTCAGAATTATTCTAAATTTTTCATACTCTTATATGAATTACTTTGTTTCTGTATAGGTGGCAAACTCTGCTGTCAGTAGATGACCTGGTAGAGAAACTGGTCAAGAAATTGGAACTGAATGGAGAATTAGACAACACGTACATCTTTTACACATCAGACAATGGCTACCACACTGGTAAAATTTTCACTGCTTACTCAACACTTGTAGAAGATCCAGGAATTGCATAACACTTCACCCTCATGACCACTCCAGAAAATGGGAACAGCAGATACAGAAAACTGTAGACATGAGAAGTACTGATTTGATCTGCAAAATAATCTGGAGTTGCAGTGTGGGGTGTTTGGGGATTTTATTGTTTGTTTGATTTTTGTTTGGTTGTGGGTTTTGGCATTAATCTCTGCCACTGTATCCTGGTATACATAAAATTAGGACAGAAATGGAGGAAGGGTCTCTGTTCTGTAGGAAAAGCTGCCATGAAAGAGTTAACTAGTAAAAATCTGTTGAAGACCTGTCTATATCACGTTGTACAACTAAAAAGGCAGTAGCTAAACTGTTAAACTTTGTAAGATATGGCTTATACTTGTTTGTTGTTTGTTATGCTTGATGTTGTGTGTTCCTATCTTCCACTTCATTAACATAGTTCAGGTTAAGAACCTCTTCTGACTTCTTAAAAACTGGTTGCTGGAAATCAGGTAACACAAGACTCTTAAAACATAAATCAAGAAGCCATTTGACTTCTTCCATTTTCTATTGTATAGGCCAGTTTTCTTTGCCAATAGACAAACGGCAGCTGTATGAATTTGATATCAAAGTCCCATTGCTAGTTCGAGGACCAGGGATAAAACCAAACCAGACTAACAAGGTAAGAAAGAAGTGAAATCAGAGTACGGATTTACTTTTAATATTGTTTCACAGGTATTATCAACGTTAGGTAGTAATTTATCCTCCTGCATATATATGTATCAATGAAATATATGGAGTGGTAGGAAGTGCAAAGACCTCATTCTAAAAAGTTGTGTGCTTTTGCTTGAATCAGTAAATTTAAGTAATTGCAGGCTACAAAAGTAAACCAAGTGTGAAGCTCACTTTCCAAAGACCCTGACATTGCTTTTGAATATTACAGGGTCAGCCTCTAAAGCTGAAATTAAGTAGCGTTTAGGTGTACTTAAAATTACAGTACTTGTTATTACATCTGTTAGGTTCTGGTCTTCTGAAGTAAGTTTTCCTCACCCTGCAGATGCTTGTTGCAAATATTGATTTGGGTCCCACTATTCTGGATATTGCGGGGTATGACTTGAATAAGACCCAGATGGATGGGATGTCACTATTGCCGCTGTTGGTAAGTAGACGGACAGGGATAAAAATCAGTAATTCTTGCAGGGGTTATTCTTCACAGTGAATACTACTTCCTTCGATAGACTAGGTCGACTCATAACCCAGATTCTTCCTTTGATGTCGTTTTCACATGGGATGTTCATAGCTTAGAGAAAGAAGTAGGTATCTTGTTTAAATGCAGACGTATTTTCATAAGCCCTACAACTTTGTGGTCATTTTGTAATAGAAAGCTGTGTCATCCTTTGGCTAATGCTCCCATTTGTAATAATTCCTGTTTTGAAGGCTGTCTATTGTTTCCACCTTGCATGCTCCCTCCCCTTTTCCTTAGGATTGCTCAGTATAGACAGCGGAGAAAAGCAGACTGCTCTTATTTAAATCTTTGGCTTGCCTCAATTTTCAGTAAAACTAGTGTTTCACCCTAAACTCTGGAAAAATGCATGTGGTGTTTTATAAAGTAAACCTGACCTTTCCAATAAGTGGGCAGAAGCCTATGTAAATAACGCTGCTTGCAGTTGATCCTTTTAGTTTTAATTAAGTTTAGTCTATAAATTGAAGGCAGCTTACTTGGAAGTGTAGGAGATCATCCAGATTTAAAACAGTGCTTTGCTTTTAAAACCTTGTATCCAAACCTTAAGCTGTTCTTTAGACAGAAGCAGGTAAAAGGCGTCTAGTTTGAACTCTGGAATCAAAACTGTGAAACTCATTGTTTTGCTGCATATGCCTGTGATGGTGCTGTTTAACTTTAAACTTCCCTCTCCCTCTGTCTTTTAAAACTCAGCTACAAATAGAGCCGCTTAAAACTTAGTTGCTTCTTAAAGCTGTTTCTTTTATGCAAAGGGTATCTTTTTCCATCTGTTGCGGTAGCCTGATAAACCAAAGAGAAACAGCCTTATTACAGGGATCTTGTCTGTAATAGAGTAGTATCTGGCCATGTGGCTCCTATTTGCTATTACTGCATGATTCTTTATAAATTGAAGGTAGCACTTTAAACCCTCACAAGAAGGCATGCTAATATCTTTTGGAGTTGGGTCCTTGTCCTCCAGTTCCAGAAGACGTTCTAACCTAAGGCTAAATATTGTTTTAAGACTGACTCAATCTAGAAACCACAACTCAAACTGCCTTGTAAGCAGTGAGCAGCATTAGTGTTATACCAGGCACGGAGAATTTCTTCTGTTTTACAATGCAGTGGATGCTAAGTCATGTTAACCTCTTCTAGAGAGGAGACAAAAATGTGACATGGAGATCAGACTTCTTGGTGGAGTACCAAGGAGAAGGATACAATGGCAGTGATCCTACCTGTCCTGGTCTAGGACCCGGAGTCACGGTAAGCAAAATAAGATCTGTTAATATTAGAAAATAACTGCTGAATTTAACTACTTTGCTGTGTGGACTAACCTGGTTCTATAAGTAAGCTCCCAGTGTCTTGGTAAGTAGGAGCTAGCTCTGTAGGTCCTGTGTAGCATTTAAGAATTGGAGGGGGACATACATCCATGTGGAACTGATGTGTCCATATGACCATACAGAACAGTCACCCTTTCAATGGGAATCTGTGATTCTGTGATGTGTAGGGCCTCGGGACTGGAGAAATAGACAGGAAGGTGTGGGCTTGGCAAAGTGGACAGCAGCAACATCATGTTCTTTCTAAAATTCCAGTGACCTCGTCACACGGTCCTTATTTAAGAGACTATTAAGTCTCTAGCTACTTCCTGAATCAAAGAAGGTTTGCTTTAAGTAAAGCATCCAAGTGGATGTCTTTAGTAGGGTGTGTTGTGCTATTCTCTTCAATGTGTGTATATTTGCTTCACAGACAAAATGCACCGAGTCATGGTGAGTTTAGTAACAACGCTTTCGTGACTTTAGAAGAGCTGAGTTTTTGCTTAAAACCTCCAGTGGAGACTTGCATGTGTTAGACTAATATCCTGGTTTTTATCAGTTAATTGCAGTTGGCTTGAGCAGGTATAGACTCTAGGAAAAGGATTGCTAGTTCATCTTTTTTTCCTGCTCTGAAGTTTTTGTTCACTGCTCGCTTCACAGCACTGCTTCCCAGACTGCGTCTGTGAAGATTCCTATAACAACACGTATGCTTGTGTAAGGACATTGTCAACTTCCTGGGATCTGCAGTACTGTGAATTTGATGACCGGGAGGTAAGTCTCTGTCTGACTAGCAAATGTCAACTGTTCACAACTGTGCAAGTGACTGTCTGCATTCTTATCTACTCTCAAGGTTTCCATAAAGTACTCCTAAAAGCAGATTAACATTGCTTGCAGGATAAACAGTGACATAATTATCTACTGGTGAGCATGTTTGACCAAAACTCTTGTAGGGTTCTGGAAAGGAGACAAAAAAAGGGGAGGGTGAGAGGGGAGTGAGGAAGGGACAATAGCCTAAACTCTGATTATCGCCTTCTGGTGTCACCTAACAGCTTGCTGGGGCTGGGTTCAGTTTTCTGTCCTACCCTAATGCCATGTGGCAGAGCATTCTGTATGACAAATGTTTTCTGTTACACTGTACCTCTGCTGTTCTTACGTTCAGCTGTGGCTCTCTTCCTTGGGAAGAACTGAAATCCCAAGCTGATCAGTTCTCTTCTGTTGCCCACTTGTTTGCCTGGTGAAAGCAAGTATTTAAGTTACAACTGTGAGAAAGGTCTCTAACTGCATCATCAGTTGTTTGGGTATAAGGGACATGATGTCCCCCCTCCAGAAACTGTTCAAATCTCACTAGCGGAGCACCCTCCATGTGCACAAAACTTGGCGTATACAAAGCGGATCTTTACTTGTGCCTGTTTGCACACAGTTGCCCCAGAGAGCATGTTGGATTTGAGGCAACCAGGTCACAAATCTAATCAACTGCATTGTCAGCAGATGTGCAATAAATGTATAAACAGCAGGTATCTCCAGTTATCATGCCACCACACAATGTTTTCTGGTCGTCTACAATGAACAACTGAAACCACTGGAGTAAATACCACAAGATGGTTTTTGCAGTAAGATAGCAAGACCATATAGGAGACCACGATGCCGATTAGCAGACCCTGCCCTTCATTTCTCCACTTTCTGGCAATCTATGATGAAGTTAAATGAGTGTTGCAGTTTTCTTTGTAAAAGTAGACTCCAAAGTTGGTCCAATAATACACTTCGTGTCACTTTTTTCTGGTAAGAAGGTATGGCTGTGGCATTTTTGGGTCACTTGGCTTACCTGGGTCAGCTAAATTAAGACTAACAGTATTGGGAAGATGCAGCAGTGTGGCTTTTAAAACCTTACAGTGAACCTTACAAGAAAGCTTGCAACCAAAGTCTGTCCGGATGCATCTTTATCTAAGTTAGATACAACTCAGCCAGTTTTAATCAGCATCAGCTGCAGTCAGGCCTCCTACTCTAGCACAGACAAAGCCTCAGCTCAGTTCTTGAGATACGTTTGGCTAGTATTTGTCCCACAGAATGCTTCAGAGATTTAATGTACCAAAAAACAAATCTGCCCTAAAATCCTCCAGACAAACCTTCTCAAAGCACGCGCACACAAAAAAAAGCTTTCTTGTATTAAGGTTATAGCATACTTGTATTCAGCATATTTTGTACATGTAGTGAAGACACCTGTCTGAGTTTGACAGCTGGAAGTACCCGATGAGCACATAATGGTGGTGTGGTGGTAGTGAAACTGTGTGTTTTGAGATCCGTTAATGAAAAAACAGCCAGCTTAGCCATGGCCTCTTGCTGTGGTCTTACACTTATAAGGCAGGGTCTACTTATGTGTTAGGAAAAAAATCTGCAGTGTAGCAGGCAGTACTTTAGGTGGAAGTAAAAACTTTCCCAATACTGTACTATCACAAAACTTTAGCTTTACCTACACACTGTCCTGTCTTTGACCACTTAGCCGCATGGCTAGATATAGCTTATGTGCGAGGATGCTGCAGTGTAGTTGAAAGTAAGATTTGAGACTATATGCTGCCATAAAATGTTCTTCCCAAATAATATGATGAAATGTTAGTTTGCATTTAGGACTTAATACAGTGCAGGAACTTCCTTCTACAGGTGTTTGTGGAAGTGTATAATTTGACTGCAGATCCACACCAGATCAATAACATTGCTAAAACAATTGATCAAGAAATTCTAGAAAAGATGAACTATCGATTAATGATGCTGCAGTCATGTTCAGGAGCAACTTGCCGTACACCAGGTGTCTTCGATCCCGGGTAAACACCGATTCAATTCATTATTATAATACTTTTAAATATAACTATATATTTTTAAAATTAAGCTTTTATAGAGGGTATTTATGATGAAATGTGTTACTGGCATACATACTGTTGTTTAATAGAGATGCTTTCTTGCTGCTTCTATTTTTTGATGTTTAGTCTCTATTTTAATTTAGCCTACCAAATACAGCTTGATGGTATTACTACTACTACTTTAATCTTGTCAATCACTCTTGACTTAGAATAGCTGAAGCTTACAGCTGTGCTGAGTGGCCAGAGACAAGTGACCTCAGGTTCACCTACAAACAAGGAAAAGCTCTGCAGGTTTCTCTAGGCAGGAATTTCCCAAATTCTTGCTCTGATTGTTCCTGGAGATACTGTTAGCAAAGCATGTTTCTTGTGGGACCTAAGCCATATGTATTACTCAGCTGTTGTAAGCAAGCAGCACTTCCTACCTCAAAATTCAGTTGGTAATCACTTGGACTGAAGCTTTTTTAAGCACTATTTAAAATGTCCTTAGAGTTGTGCTATGTAAGTTTGTAATTTGAGGCAGCAAAGCTTTCTGTTAGAATGCATCTCCTGAATGCTTAATGTTATACATGCCAGTATGCTGTTGGTGTGTTGTAGATAGTATTTATTTCTTGGGAGACTATCAACTCCTTAGTTGTGTGTTATGATTAATCTTTTTGTAGTATGTAGAGAGACTGTCCCTGCTGCATACTGTTAAGAAAGCGACTATTCATGTAGCCTTGTACCAGAGCTATTCTAGAAATAAACTATTTTGAGAAGTGTTGGTTACTGTGGGCTAGCTGTAGCTCACACAGACTCTGTTCCTTTCTATAGGTACAGGTTTGACCCACGGCTCATGTTCAGCAATCACGGTGTTCGGGCTCGAAGGTTTTCTGCGCGGTCCTTGTAAGGCACTGACGAGCCTTTTGCAATCAGCTCCCACTGACCAGTTTCTCCAGTGACTGCAGCAGGTCTGTCTCTGTAACTCTCGCTGATCGCAGCTGGAAGACTTCTAATGGGCTATTCAAACCCTGTTTGGAAGAAAAACCCTTGTCTTTAGCTGGTTGCCTTGTGCAATATGTATATTTTACAGCTGAACTGTAACTCTAAATCGTTAGACACGGCTAATCTGTCTTGCTCAGATAGTTGATTGCCACCTTTGTCTTTCAAGTACCTTTTCATATCACAGGCACAGAGGTGAACTTATGCCTATGGATCTGAACAGTTCATTTTCGTTCTTAAAAATCAATACGCGTGTATTTGAGTCGGGTTAGGTAGGCAGGTGCTATTGCACAGTAATGCTCACCCATATTCAGTGTCATAGACTTCCTTAAAAGCTATGTTTAATTATAGGTTTCCTGTATCGAGCTCAAAGCTGTTAACAACAATAGCAAACTAGCCCAAAATAGCGTAGGAAGGCATTAGTCAAAACTGTAGGATCTGACTAGCCAGTGTCTTGTGCAGAATCAAAATCTGTATGCTAAATATTCTCTTTCAAGGAGACCACTTCAAATGAGACCAATGAATTTTGTAGGACAGCTTTGGTAGCTTGTGAACAAGAATGTAATTTCAACACCCTTCTAGTTTGAAATGCTGGAATGGGTTACTATGTACTACTGAAAAAACTTAGGGTTTAATATAGACTTCCTAGTGAGTTAAACAAGAGAGTGTTGAGACTAACAAGTATTCAAATAAGCGTGCCTGTGTTTTGAGCTAACTCTTAAGTCTGTTTTAATATATGAACAGAAGTAATACTAAAAAAAAATAATGGCAAAAAAGACCCCAGCCCTGGGCACCACAGTCGAGTTGATCTGTCTCTAACCTCTAAATGTCTTGAATTGTCTAACATCTTATGTTGATTAGATTTCTTGAAGGTAAATTACTTTGAGAGCAAACTAGCTGAAAATAAATAAATCATTGCTCACTAGAAGCTAGGCTAGGAGGGCTATCTTAGGCAGTTTAAGTGCTTCATAGAGTGTTGCTTTTTGGTTGAGACATAACTACTCAGAACCTGCAGTAAGTGGCCTTCACACCAAAGGACTGACGTCAGATGTCTGACTGCAGTACGCTATCACTTGGTTTCCCTTTGGAAGGGTGATGTTGTCTTTTCAACCTTCTGATTAGGCTTATCTGAAATGCAGCCATTGCTTGCACCCAAACTTGAGTATCTTTCTAAATCTTGAAAAACACCCAATCTTGCGTTAGCATGTATCTTCTGTATAGATTCATTGGCAAAACACCCTCTAGAAACACTGAATTGTGTTCTCTCCTGCAAGACAAGTTCATGTTGCTTGTGGGCAAATCAACTGTGTTATCAGTCAAGATAATCATTCCCTTGTCAAACAGACTGTGACACAACTGTTTAGTTTTCAGTTAGTTATTTCAGATCTTTTACCCAAATAGAGAGCATAATGATTTCAACTTCTGTCATGTAAAACCTTCTAAGTAATCGTTAAGTAGGCAACAAAGTACGGCTCTTTCAAAACTATGAAGACGCATACCCCTGTGCACAGATCCACAAGCTGGATACAAGCAATGCTACAAATAAGATAAGTTAAACTTTCTTGGCTTTTAATTCTGGAAGCACAGAAGTTGTCCTTCATGTAGCTTGGAGTTGCAAACTTCTGTGATGGCCTACAGGTTAGTTTTTATTGAGCTTTTGTCTCAAATCTAACTCATGGTTTCAAACCTCTAGAGTGACCACATATTTGGAGGGAAAAAAATAGCTTCAAAGGTTAACTTTTCAGCTAGAGCATCTGTATAAATTTAGAGGGGTTTGGATATTCAAACTACTTACACACTTTTAAAAACTCAGGACTTTTTTTTTCGCTTACACTACAACTGTAGCTTTATCCTGTTTTTTGTTTCTGAAGCCTTAGTATTGCCCATCAATATCCTTCAGACTCTGTTTTGTCTTTAAAAACAAAACCAAAGTTGTTTTCGTGCTCTCAAGCGTTTTCTTGCACACTGAGCTAAACCTAAAGTAGTGTTTTGCTCAGATAATTCTAGCAACTTAGACTTGTTCTTTGTTTAAACTTTTTATTTTGGTAGCTGTGTGGAGGCTAGTGTGAAATACATTGATTGCTGCACATTAAACCCTCAACAGTTGTATCAAATCTAGGTCCTTTGTCAAGTTTCTGCTTGAGTTAAGTTTCAGTGCAAGTAATGTGCGTTATGTTGCTCCTTAATAGAAAAAACTTTGCTATGGGTACAGATGTGTAATTCCAATGCTATCTTTTCTTAAAGTGATCTTAAGCCATAACAAGGAAATTTTCTTTTGAACGATTTACTTTTTGCCTAATAACAAATATGAAAGTTGACAGAATTGATGGAGATTATTCAGTATGTGTCACCAGATGTTCTACCCAAATTAACACTTTTGCTATCTGCACACACCTGTAAAGCATTTTGTAACTAGGCTCAATAACTTACACGCTCACTGCCAGAGAACCACGCTATCCCTGAAATCTGTTGTAGGTAGTAAATGTTGTATTAAATAATCGAAATTCATAATGAAATTAGTCAGTCCTTACTTAACCAGAATAGCAGTTCAGCGAAATACCTGCTTCACTGATTAAGACTTCAGAACTGTTCAGCAAAAGCATGTAGTTGAAGGAAGAACAGGAAGCAATAGCTGCCTGCCTTCCATTGCTTTCAGAGGAGTTTGTCACTTGCCTGGTGTCTGTTTCCATGAAGCAGTTGACTCTGAGTATTTTTACAGCCTTGAACGAACACTGTTAATTCTAATCCTTGATGATTAAAAAAAACACCATGAGGGAACTTTGACTCTTATCCAGATCTAATTCACCACTAAGTGATTTTAAAACTAAATGGTCTTCCTGGATATTCCATTTCATATGCTATTTGACCGTGGCTGTATCTGTACCTTGTCACTGAAGGCATTTGTGTTAAATGAAAGGGCCTTACCAGTATGAAGTTGGGTTTAGGTAAAATGCGATTTTTATTTTTTTTGAATCATTATCAAAAGCAGAGCTGTGAATTTTAATGATCTGATGTGGTAAAGTAGATACTATACAGGCAGAAATACAGTTAATAACTTTATTACATTATCCTGAACCAAAAAACATTCAGTATCATCACTTCAGTGTAAGCGAATACAGCTAGTACATGCTTACCCAGCATAGGCCCAGTAAATTGGGACGACTTCGTTTTGAGGAATAAAGCTGTAACAGTGACACATACGTGCAAACACACACCCGAAGCAGGTATAATGCCTTTTCAATCAAGTTAAATTTAAGACTGATTCTACAAGCTAAATGCAATATTTCATCATAACAAAACAGCTGTCATTTATTGTGATTCAATTAAAATGAATTTTATTTGTATTACTCTCTCTGTATGTGAGCATACTTTGCTGTAGCATGTTGTGAGCATACTTAACTTCTGCTGTTTTGAACGTTTGTTTAGAAAGTGCCCTTCCAGAGGACCCTGTTCACTGCTGCACTTTTGGGGAAAGAAAAAATAAACTGCCTATCAAACTTCCTATCTTTCTGTTACTGAGCTTCAGTTAAACCTTTCCATGGGATCAAGTGTGTCACACTTCTAAAGACTGAATTGCTAATTTATAAGCCTGTTCTCTGCTTACTGCCTTGCTACTTAACAATGGACCAGTGAACTTTTATATGGTCACAGGGAACCTTATGTACAGTGTCTAGCAAGACAACACGTGACTGCTTTGCACCAGGAGGAAGCACTGAGGTGAGGGAACAAATTTAAATGCAAGCTGTACTTCCTCGTATTTCCTTGGAAACAGAAGTAGTTAAATAGATGGCAAACTCTAACAAAATAGACAATGGAGAAACTGCTGTTCATAATTAAAAGCAGTATGTTCTGTCGCTGGGAAAGAGGAAGAATAAAATCCTACATGAGGCTTTTTCCAAAATGGGAACTGTGAGCAACAGTAAGATATGTGCTGCTTACTCACCTCAATCCTTGTTACAGACTTGAATTCCTTGGATGAGCCTGCAACTGTTTAAAAATATATACATAACTATTTTCTGAACTATAGAGCAAGGTGATGTGGTACCCTTAACCTATTTAAAGGTGAAAGTCTGAGGCTTTCACAAGCTTGTAAAATAAGTATTTCTGCATTGTATTTTCATTTCTGCTTAACCGTGTGGTATCGGTTTTGTTTTTCCTTCAGTGGTGTAGCAGTCTTCCATTAAGTAGAGAAAAATATTTAACAGCTGCTTGAACAATGCTGCTATCTTTCTTTTGATGCTCCAGCTTATGAAAATGATACAGTTTACTGTAGCACCACAAGAAAAGGCAGCTCTGTATTACCTAGATACATCTTCCCATCATGCTCAAACACATCACTGACAGCCCAAGTGACGCTACCATCAGGGTCGTGGAAGCTTGCCACAATGTCTCCTCTGTTGTTAATTTCTAAGAACAAGCCATGTTTGTGAAGAAAAATGCTGTAGAATGATAAAGGAGTCACCTGTTTTAGAAAAAGAAATACACAGTGTTAACACTTCATTCAAGGGGTGGAGGAGAAATTCCATGACTACAAGAAAATGGCAATGCTAATATATTGCTCTCCAGATGTTGCTCTAGTCAGATTCAGTTGTCACTTAATCTTTTGACAATATCCCCTGGACTGTGTCTAAAGCTGGCAGTCCAGTAATTGCTCACTGATCTTAAAGTACAGCCAGTGCCTGCTTGCTCAAGAAGGTGTGGAAGTTGTTTGAACTTATTCCAGCTGCCAAAAGCCACCCATTTTCTAAAAACAGGAATAAGAGGGAGTTGATGGAACACCACTGAGTCACCTACTTCAGTGTTTTTCCTGTGCAAGTTCTAGGGAAAAGCCAACATGGTTCCTAGAAAAGTATCATGGTTCATCATAACCAGCTCCATGATTCTTGCTTGGTAAGAATGACTTTGCAGAGTTTGATTCCTATAGCAAAATGCTTGTCTTCTGTAAAGGGTTCTTCAACCTGCCTTGAAAATACCATGTTGCTATAAGTAGCGGGCTGAGAGCTTGCAACTATGGACTACTGTCAATACAGATTTTTGTACTTTATAAATGGGTTCTCTGTATTACCACAACAGTAAAACTGCTGTGTTTTAATATGTGAAAAAGAAACCAATCCTCAAATGTTCCAGAAAAATCAAAGTTAGTATGTGTTGGTATGCTAGGTAGTAAAGATGAAGCAGTCTCTTGCATTTCCTAATGAGGAATAACGAGTTCCTTCATACTTAAAAAATTAAGGTTTTTGTGACACCAATAGTTAATGCTACACACTGTCAAATTTACCTTTGCAATAAATCTCTTCAGGAATGGATACGGTCCTAAAGCGTCCAGAAAAGGAGAAAAGAAACTAGGAAAGCGAGGAGTAGATATTCCAACTCTGTATAAGCCTGTGTTTGATAATCTGATGTTGTCTGGATACCCAGGCAGGTTGTCCATAAAAACTTCTTTTTTTCCTGCATTAGCTCCACTCAACCAATAGCTGCAAAAAGGGAATTTTGTATATGAGTTATAGTGGCTGCTAAAAATGCAGTAAGCTTAATAGCATTTTGATTCCTGCAAGGAATTCTTCAAAATAGAGAAAAGGACTCTGCAGGAAGTAGTAAATGCAAAGAGGGACTAAACTTGAGTAGCAATGATTGGTCAAAAACCTCATCTGTCTGCGTGTGTGATGGTGTGCTCCACCGCCAACCTGACCTTTATTTCCAGTAACCCTGCCAAAGTAATAACCACCCATGGTGATTATAACAGCTGCACTTTTAGGTGTGATGGCTGCATTCGCCTCAGCGTGGTTTTGGGGAGACAGATAACAACACAATAGCCAAGATCTAACTTGAGCAATGCGCCCACCTAACCACAATACTGGTACTCCAAGAGCCCTTTTTACTTCTGAACTGCAGTGGGCTGCATGCCAGGATCTCCTCTTGAGTAGGGACACCTCTCAAGGTTACTTCAGAGATTCCTTGTCGCAACAGATCCTTGGAAAGTGACTAATAGCATGCTAAACTTTGAAATCTTAGCTAAGTGATATAAAGGATTGATTGCGCAGATGCAATCCTTTAGATATAAACCGTTGACCAAGTCTGTGACTAGGATTGGATGCAGCTGCACCTAGACTCCTCTCTGAGAAGGAGTTTAGATAGCAAAGGGAGTCCTTTCTGAACCTTGACTCAATGGGAGCATCTCCCTGACAGGTCTGTCTGACCCTGTCCTTGCCATCAAATCTTATTAGAACAGTCACATTTACTATCAAACTTTGTTAAATTGTTGTTTTCTATCAATAAATATATTGCTGCTTCTCTCTTACAAGCGAAGTGCATCACTCCATCCGCGACAGCATGTAACATAAACAGTACCTCCATGGTTCTATTAAAAAAAAAATCTACTTATAGAAAATGTGCCTGTTAAATGAAAACTAATATTAAATTTGGCTTTCAAACTTCCATGAAACAAAAAACTGTTAAAACACTAACTCGCTTTAAAATGGGAAAATTGAAGTGTTACGCTAATCATCATAATCATGCAGTGACAGTTGTCCTCTGAGGTCTGCTGTAACTGTAATAATGAAGTCATCAGGATAATTGTAATTGAGTCTGAAGGAATTAGGGCCCAATATTTCAGTAAATCAGAATAAAAAACATTTGGCAGTGGAAAGAACAACCGTTAATCTCTTCCTAGAATTAACTAAAACCTGTGACTCTTGCAATAGAAAAAAGTAATTTAGACTAAGTTTCCAATAGCAACTCTGTTAACCGCACATCTTCAGTTTACATTTTTAGAAAAGTAAGGAAAAACAGAAAAATAAGAACATGAAAATCATGTCTAGAGCTTTATTAAAAACATGTAACATTTTATATCTAGGAGGAGAACGATGTTTAACATACCGAACGATTCTGCATATGCTGGTTTCTGCTATTAATATGTAATCTTCATCAGGAGACAGTGCAATCCCATTTGCCATGTACAAGCCACTGAGCACCATTCTTCCTGTTCTTGTCACAGGGTCATAGGCCAAGAGGCGACCAAGACGGTTTGTTTCGATTACCTTAATCAATACATCTAATGAAAAACTAGGCTATAAAAATACCTGGTTTCAATTAGAACAGAAAATATTCAGAAGTTGTATTAACATGAATTAGATAAAAGCAGACTTTGCAGAACAGCAGATGGCATCTTTATAAAAATAATAAGCTCGCACCACTAAAGGAGCAAAGGATTCTGTTCATGTAATTTCCCAGGCTGATCACAGTATTCTTGCAAAAACAGAGGAACGTGGGGGTTATAAAACCCAGAATTCAAAATATGTTATTCTGCAGTTCATGCTTCAGCAAAACATTGAGGCCTATCAGGCTTCTGTGACGAATTAACAACTTCTTCAAATCAACCTGGAAAGCATTCACGAGTGTTTTGCTAAAGCAAGTAAACAGCTGACATTTTACTTCTGATATGAAATAATTTTAGTAGGTTTCTTGTGCTTAAAATCTGCGAGACAGGTTTGAACTATGTACACATAAGCCTCGTGAAGAGGAAACTGCCTTTATGTTTGTCATTTGTACTGGCAGCCCCTTGTCAAGTCTGAAATACTAAATGGCAAAGATTATTTACTACCAAACAATAATTGTGATAGCTTTAAGAAACAGCAAGTGACACATGAGAGATTTCAACTATTCTTTTTTTTTTTTTTTTTTTGCCTTTAATATCTCCCATCCCTTAAATTAAACATGTTTCCCTTCATGTGATTTTTCTCTTTTCTTAATTTTATCTGCAGTTCTGGTAGTAAAGATGAGACTCGGTGGAAACTTCATGTCTGTGACCTCAGTGGCTTTCAGCTTTACAGACAGACTGTTCTAGATAAAGTTTTACTCAAAGGCTGTGACTACACAGAAAAGATACCTTCAAGTACACCAGCAATTTGTTACCTTGCATTTACTGCAGTACAAGAGCATGCTTGTAGACAGATACTCGAGAGAAACTAACACGCTGTAAAAATCCGGACTGTAGCATATCACATGACAATTTCTTTGGGTAGTCATACCCGGAGGTTTTTTTTCAGAAGAGCAGCTACAGGACAGCACAGCCCATCCTCTGCCTCAGGGCTCGAACACACTGCATTCATAGCATGCTTGGCTAAAACACACAAGCAATATCGAAGAAAGTTGGTCTCTTCTGCAGCCTAGTACCTGGTGCTGCCAGCACAAAAATTAACACTTAAGCTGCCTGAACAAATGGCTACAAAGATTACCTCATCTCACCTCATATTTGTGATGTCGTCTTTCCCACTTGCTACTTGAATCCGTAAAATAAATCAAATTTTTCTTTGATATTTCTAATCCATTTAGGAATTTGAAAGGCAGTCCATCCACACCTGGTTAATAAAAATGACTACTGATTAAAATAAGTACAAAACCACCAAGTGTTCGAAGTGATTCAGATCTACACAAGCTTAAGATTTCAGACGTTGCAATTCCAAATGTCATAGTTAATGCTATTGCTATCCTTAATTTGTCCCAAGCTAAAGTCCAAGCTCCAAATTACTTTCATTTGCAGGGAAATCTGTTCGGGTTGCTGCTCAACATAACATATACCAAACAAAAAGCCTCGGACAAATATCATTGCTTTTGCTTTCTTCTATTTTTTAAACAAATCTTAAAAATATAAAGTCAATGGGTTTCAATCAGCCCCAGTCCCCACACTCACTAGTATTGATCTCCACTGATTCAAGTGCCCTGATCTTCCAATTTATATATAAAGCATGAGGACCAAACCCAAGATCAATCTACTTCCCCACTAACTGTAGCATCACCTTTTTGGCTCGATAGCAGGAGGGTTTTCTGTCCTGTCCTTGGATTGACTTTGTACAGGCCTAAATAAGAATCCACCACAATCAAGTTACCATCCTGATCCATTCGGACTCCATGGGGTCGGCCACATATTGGTTCATAGTCTGGAGTTCCTGAGATACAAATAGGAGAATGTGTAAGACCACGAGGTTGACAAAATTAAGATCCTGAAATGCAAAGGCTGAAAAGCACTAAACTATCATATTGGAATAATAAACCAGATCCTTAAAAGCTTCCTTAAACGGTCTCTAAAAGTAGCTTGCAAAGGAAGCGACAGTATCATGTCAATCTAGTCATCTCTGTTCCTTACTACTTCAGAAAAAATTTGCTCCCAACCTTCAGAGCAATTCAGCTCTACTCTGTTTTCCCAGACAACTTTAAAGTTGACTGAAGAACTGCTAAATTAGTGAAACAAAATGGGTTAGCTGCTGCTTATTTTATATCCCCAAGAAAAAAGATGGGAGAAAACCTCTTTTATCAAAGATTTAACTAACTACTTCCCTTCAGCTGAGGAGACCAAGTTCCACAGGTCACATGAGAGTCCTACAAGTAATTCTCTGGTAAAACTACAAAAAAACAGATCTACCATGTTTAGTATTTTTACAGTGAGTAATTTTCCTGAGACCAGTGACATTAGTAAAGCTTGACACCCTACAGTTTTGTGACCTAATGCCCTCTACTCCAAAATACATATTTTCCCCCAATACTCCAGAAAGCAAGGGACAACATCTCACTAGAACCTAACCCACCAGTAACACAAGCTGACTGACTGCTTCATAGCTGCCATAAAGTTAACAGCTGAGTTCTGGTCTCACTCTGAACAGATCGATCATTTTGGTCTCATTTTTGGTTTCTTAACTTCCACATAGTCAATTATTTGCATAAGACTCAAAAAAGTTCAGTAATCTTCGAGAATTCTTTCAAATTCAGTCAAGATTAGCCCATAGTACAGGGATTTTGGGGACAGGGAAAGCACCTACACAATTGTCACATGTTTAGGAAACCAGGCCACAGGCAATCAGCTATTTCAAGGGCTTTTCAGGCCTGCTTGATTCATCAAAAAAGCAACAGGGTAACAATGTAAACATTTTGGTGTTTGTCTTCCTCATTTACAAGTAAATTTGCAGCCCAGTACCAGAACAGGGTATAATCTCCTATTCCTTTGTAAGATTTGAACTGTTCCTAAAATACATTTTGACCTAGAGGCAGGAAAATAATTGCATAAATCATGTCTTTAGACCACCCACCCTCAAAAAACTATGTATAGAAGGACTTCTATAAAATGTTGTTCCTTATTTAAATGGCAAACCATGGCAAGTCTATCCAAGTCAGTCTCAAGGAGCAGAGAAGTGTGCCTCATGCCTTAATCCTGCCTATATTAGGAAAAACTACATGATAGCAGTAGGCCTCTCTTACAAATTTGCATAAAAGAATCAGAAAAAGTTAACAGCAGCAAAAACAGCATTTCAGTCCTCATTCAGTGATATTTATATGTGCACGTTTGTTGTCTTTTTCACATCAAAACTGTAGCTCACCACATTCAGGCATATCCTGCCCCATTTGAGTAAGGAAATGCAGCTGGTCTCCACTGATCATCCACAGCTTCCCATCCACAGTACCAGTGTAGATATTACCTTAAAATAAGTATATTAGAAGGCTGTTTCAAAAGGGACCAAGGCAAATCAAACTTACTATAAAAGAAGGATGTTCCTCATTATTGTGAGCCTTTCCTTCTTGCTCCCAATATATATATTCTATGCAGACAGAAATCAATGAAACAGACAAGAAACCATACATCTTAATTTAAATATATTTTTATAAAGCAGGAAGAGCGATAATATATTGGAGATTAGAAAAAATATTAGTTGTTCATATGTTTATTTTAAATAAACAATACATTAAAAGCTATCTTAAAACTCCTCTGGGTTAGCAGCAAAGGCATCAAGGATGGGAATAAAGATCCACCGTGATACTCTCATATTGTCAATAAAAATCAGTGAAAGCATTAGCAGAGCTCACATGACGTACTTTTTTGTCCTGGGGGTTCTGCCACATCATCAGCTAGTTAAAATGTTCAGTAGACGAAAGGAAAACATTACAATGACTGATTCAAAACAGGAAAGTAACCCTTCTCCTAGGACGTGGAAATCCTAATCAAAAAAAATAAGTGTGGGGGTTTTTTTAAGCTGTGATGTTTTGCTTAGGTTTTGAACTACCAGAATAATATCAAAAATGTGTAAGTTTGAATTAAAGGACTAAGCACTGTTTTTATTGGATACCTCCTTAGCAGTTGCTTTCTCCTCTGCTTTAAAAGTGTTTAAATTAACAAGGCAAAAACCTCACAGGAAGTCTTCAAATCTTTTGACATTGTATTTAACTCCAAAAATTTCTGTGTAGAGTATCAGAGGAAAAAC
The DNA here is from genome assembly GCA_013396915.1 of Stercorarius parasiticus. Classification (NCBI taxonomy): domain Eukaryota; kingdom Metazoa; phylum Chordata; class Aves; order Charadriiformes; family Stercorariidae; genus Stercorarius; species Stercorarius parasiticus. The sequence continues at coordinate 935,249 of VWZL01005521.1, read as the reverse complement.
TCTAGCAGTGATTAAGCCCCACCTTTGAAAAACAGCATCCTCCCACCTTTTCACTAGTCCAGGCTCTGAAATAGTAAAATGCACATTGCCAATCCTAGATTTGCTCTGTTCAACGAAATACACTTTTAGTGTAAAGTCTGTTAACTATCTGGAAACATTTCTCTGATTTGTCTTTTATTTACATAGATTGATCTAAAGTAGACATTATTTTCTTTACATGTGATCTGCATTTTCACCCTGGCCTTGTTTACATTTAAAAATGTGCAGTGTCAGTTGGCAACAGGTGTTAACAGATACTGCATAAAAGTTACGCTACATTTCCGTGCCAATATCACTGAAACCCCACAGATTCTGACTTTGTCTAATAAGCACTTACACCAGAGCAGATAAACAGATATAAAAATGTCTAGCATCTGCTCACTCACATCTAAGGACAAATGTTATGAGCAAATAGGACAGATTCTCAAAATGTCAGCTGTCAGATCTAGATTAAAAGAATTGTCTAGAATTACTGGCATACAGAAAGCACCTGTTTATCTGAAGGGAGAACTTCAGAGCCACGGTTCACAACAACTTTGTCTGGGAAAAAACAGAGGCTGAACTTTGCTGTCATGAAATATAGTGGCATTCTAATGCCTCCTGAGGCATGTTGGAAACAGCTGAAATTTCTGATCACATACCAGATTCTGTATTTAAAGAGAGAAATCTTAGACTTGTAATGCTATTTTTTATCATGCTATGCACTGGGCTATGATGATATATTTAGATTTATATAGCTAGTGCAAGTGGGTTTTGCACTAGACTTGTGTCATGAGTATTTGTAGTAAAGTGGAGGCAAAACAGAACTACTCTAATTACCCATAATATCCTGTCTTACTAATATGGAAAACAGCATTTACCTAAATCAGACTAGAGCCCCACAACACTTACTACAACCTCAGTCATATTGTATGATTTCAACTGACTGAATCCAGTCTCCTAAAACACCCTTAAATTCAGGGAAGATCCATGGTAGAATTAACACATTCCAGAAAAATAGAACCAAAACAGTACTTTATATAGCATCATGAAAGAGGTTAGATTTGTCAACATAGAGCATTTGCAGGATTAATCCTCATATTTAAAATATACTCTGCAAAACTCCAGTTGTGAATGCTACCCTTTCTGAAAGTTGTAGACGAAGAGGTGAAGAACAAAAAAAGTGCAATAAAAAGACAATTTAAAATAGCACCTTTGAGAAAAGCAGGAAGGAAACAGCTTTGGGAAGACATTTGCTCAGGAATGGGTGCCTCAATGCAAGGTGGTGAGATAGGTCCCTTCCAGACCTATTATGCTGCTATGACTGAAAACGCTTCTAATTTCAGCTTGCACAATGGCAAACAAGAACGCTCCAGATGATTACCTCTCACCTCCACAGCACACAACACAAGATGGTATCTTTCAAACAAACATGCCCTGGGCTATTCAATATTTCTTTGAAAAATACCATAAAACTAGCACCGGCAGCAAGGGAGGGTATCTGAACTGCCTGGCTCAGACTGCTCTGGACTGGGGGCTACCTGCTTCTCTGTACTGGCTACTGCAGAATTCTATTTTATCCACTGTTACCTGTTCCTCCAGAACAGGTGAGTCCCAAGTCCACAGCACTAAACCTGCATCCTAAACAGATGATGACAGTGTCTCTCCTCTATTTGGCTTGAACTTTCATCACAGTCCCTACTTCAGTCATGCTCTGGGTAAAAGTTGAAGGAAAGTTGTTAAATGTGCTACTTGTCACCACTTCAGCCCTCTGCTTCCCACCATCTGTAAGGCTCCTGCACCTACCGTTTTGCCACCTCACAGCTGCCAGACAAACAAGATGAATTACATGGATAAGGGGAGTTTTATATTACAGTAAAAATTTATTTTATAGTCAAGGCTGCTCTAAAAATATGTTTTTGAGAACTATTCAAATTTTAAAACGACTCCATTTGCCTTCCCTCTTTGGCTCCATGTTCAATAACAGCTTTTGAAATAAAAGTGTGCTGAACTCAGTGGCTGAGCTCGAGCAGCACATTAACACTGCTTTTGGAAGCCTGAAATAGAAAAAAAAAAAACCAAAAACAACCCAAAAAAAAAAAAAAAAAGGAAGGCAAGCTTATCACTAGTTCTATGTCAAAAGCCCAAGCTTAGACTCACATTTGGCAGAATTTCCACAAAAATCTTTAGCTGTTTTTACACATTACTTTTAAAGAATATGCCATTTTCTACCTTTTTAACGTATTTTAATAAGATTTCTATATGTTGCCAATTCATGGATCTATGTTGGGTCTTCAGGACACTTGCTGTGTCCTTGGGAACCGCAGATAACAAAATGTTCTGGAATATTTCCAGGGATATGTTTACAAATGTGAAGATATAGAAGAACATACAATTATGTCAATATTTTTTGAGCAATAATTTAGCAAACATTCCTATTTTTCTTTCTTTGGATTTAATTCTTAAGTCTTGGATTTAACTTCTTAAGTCTTCTCTTTTAATAACTTGACCAAACAGATGTATCAGATGTATAGCACGGAGCAAATGTATAACTTTACCCATTCGGAAGTTATCTACTTGCCTTCATCATCAACAGTAAAAGACTCAGGACCTTTTAGTTGTCCTGTGAAGATTCTTTGTCCATTCTGAAGCTTTTTATTCACTTGCAATGATCCAACTAAGGCAGGAGGTGGCTTTTCAAAACTGCATCAAATGAATCATAAATAAGATGTAAGAAACAAGACAACATTTGACTATAAAATTATTTGAAGGGACTTAATTCCAGAGATACAAGTAACAAGGTATTCCCTTTTTTTAAAGAATTTGTTAAAACTATTAGTATTCGTCAAAACTATTACTTCAAATTAAATTAACAATTCTGTGGAGCTTGCAGGCGCAGGCTAAAACGAAAACAGACTTTTTAGGAAATTTCTTTTTCTTTCTGAAATCAATACAAACACAAAATTGACTTCATCCTAGAGAGTTTTATTCCCTATCATTAGTCTGAAATCTACAAACAATCTCTCTTCATGTATATATGAATACTGCATTGGTCAACAATGTTTTGCTTGAAATTCAGTTGTTTAAAAAAGTGTTTCTGTTTTCCAGATTTATATGAGAAACACAATTTCTTCTGCATATGAACTTAAGTAGCATGCTTTATTTGCTCTTGCAGAATTAAATATATAGAAGTTTTGAAAGCACGGGTATTTCCTGACAAATACAAGTATTCTATTGAACTTTTAAATTAAGCAGGGGAACGTACATGAATGGTTCTGGATCAATGGGAGATGGTAAAAAGTAAATGCTAGCAAAAGTCGCGAGGACTGCAGCTGGAAAACCCCATGCTGACAACCTAGGAGGAAAAAAAAACATTTGTATACTCATTCACATACAAAAGGAAGGTGGGAGGGGACTAAGAAGAGTCAACTTTTTTCCAAAGTTAAAAAATTTCTGTGCTAAAATTTAAGACCGAAAGAGGACAAAGCAGACTGCAGCAACCTGGCAGTCCCAGAGAGGAGCGGTCCAGCAATGGAGCTCCCCCTGTCTCCGGATGGGTGACCCAGCCAAAAACCACCACGTTTCTTTTGCCAAGTTGTCTTTCTAGTAGTACGTACCTGCTGCAGGCAGACACGCAAGCCCAGTTACTTGTGTGGTGAGCAACTTTGCTGACTCTAGTATTTTTAAAGCCTTTTACCAACCTTACCCTGGCTGAGTATTGGAGTATTGATGGGGTTTACCAAGTGCATACATAGCCATAATGTGGTTGTTGCACTTAACCCTTTCTATATGGATTTTTAGCTGGGTTTTCTTGGACTCGGCTGGGAAGTCTGGCACGTGTGAAGCTATGGGGTCTCACGTGAATCCACCTTTTGAGGAACCAGTGAAACCATTATAATCTCCTCAGCTGCAGGGCCAGAACACCCGGGGAAGAGCAACAGAGACCAAAGCGAACAGCAAAGGAGTTACACCATTTTACAAAACACAAAACAACCAGGAAGTTAAACATTCACGTTTCTGGAGAAAATTGCTGAAAAGCCTTTAAGGGACATGAGATTTAAAAGCTCGAAAGGCATTTCCAGAGGAGGGAGGAGCCGGGTATCGACGCCAGCCCAGGACACTTCCTCACTGTATTCACCTCTTGTTTCTCCAAAAGGTTTTTTTTTATAAGAAAGCACTCGCCTGTGGGCCTTCCCACCCAATTACAGCGGGACGGCACCGACTGCGAGCCCACGGCTCCGCTCCCTCTACACCGGAGGCGCCTTTGTGACAGAGGAAAGCCCCGCTCCGGCCCTGTCCGCCGTCTTCCTGAGGTAGAACATGGCGACCCCGCCTCCCTCGGGCTCTCTCCGTTTCCCCCATCGCCGCCCGCCTATGGGAGACCTCCCCTCACGGCCCTCACGGGGGCGGGAGGACGCCGACGCCATCGCCCTCCTCCCTCCCACGGAACCCAGTGCTTACATGGCCTCGCGGCAGGAGCCGCCCGCCCTCCTCAGGGAGGAGGCAGCCTCGGCAGCGGCCATTGCTCGCCTCAGCCCCGCCCGGGCGGGAAAAGGGGAGGCGGGAGCGACTCCTCCTCGGGCGGGGCCGAGTGTGAGGTAAACGTGGGGAAGAAACTCGTAAATTTCAAGGTCTGTGTGTAAATCTCTATTATTATTTCTGTCTTATTATGTAGCAAAATCAGGAAACAAAGTTTAAACACGCACAAAAGTATTACTGCGACGCATAGGCTGAAATGTATCTGTTTTTCCAAGCAAACCTTAACTTACACTTCAGGCAAGCTGCATCTCCCCACGCGATTTATTGCTACGAGGCGTCAAAGTGATCACAAAAGGTAAGGGGAAAAAAAAAAAAAAAAACACACATCACAACTAAGTATTGCCAACTTCAACTTTAATAATGGAACCATCACTTTTTTTGCCATTTCAGTAATAACTTTAAGGGGAATAAAAACTTCCCTACAAAAATAAAACTAAGCTTGTCAAAATTATAAATAGTTTAAATGTTTGTTTTTAAAGACATACATTTTAATGTTTCCCTGCATCCCCCCTCCCCCCCACCCATATCGTTTAATCATTCTGGTACCATCATATAATTAAATGAAAACAGTTTTGCAATAAAAGCTTTGACAGTTCAATTTGATGCAAAAATTAAAAGATAAAAACTGACTAGGCATGACCATTTCTTTTAAATTAAAGCTGTTGGAATTGCCAGTGTGTAAAGAAGAAAAGAAAAAGTAAAATTCAACCCCACACATGACATCTTACAATAATTAACCGTGGACTAAGACAAAATTAAAATATAAGTTTATTTTGGTCCCCCACCCCCTCCCCCTTCACCCCAAATCAAGACTCATAGTGCATACAACACTGATTGAGGTTTTTGGCTAAAGTAAATGCAGATGTGCCTACTTAAAAGACTGATAGTTTAGTTCAAGTAAAAACAAAATTCACATATTCTTATACTCCACTTTTGAACTCAAACAGTGTTTAAATCTGAGCAACAAATGGTTCAATAGTGACAGCGACAGCGATTATGTAATGGTTACATAGTTATGGGTAGATACATAAATTAAGTCGATGTTAACAGAATACCCACCGACATGCTGCTTGCACTCATAGAAAAACAAATTGTAACAAAACATAAAAGCATTCCCTGAACCATTATAAAGTGTCTCAACTTGAGGATAATGTTACTAACTCACACATGCACTACAATGTTACATGTGAAATTAAAAAACAAACAAGATATGCCTTATATATACTTTATAGTTAGTCCTACTCTTAATTTCTCTTAACACTTTAAAACATTATGATTGTCTCATTAAGCTTGCAAATTCTTTTTACCAAAAAAAAACCAAAACAAAACTGTGAAGAGTTTAAAAAAAAAAGTCTTACTAAGGAAAGGAAACAAAGGCACAATTACATCAAATTAAGGGGAAGAACAGGAGCATCTTGGAGTTTCACACGGTATCCATTAGATGTCACCAAAGTTTTAACAATTCCTTGGGAATTCAAAACGAACACCCTAAGAGTGGAGGGGAAAAAAAAACCCACCAACTTCTGCTTCTCTTAAATCGTTAGCACTCCTCCCCCCCACCCCCAGTTTATAACTCATTTCCTCTCTGGCGTGATAATGACTAAAGCATCAGTTACTCAAAACTGCCTCATGCTTCTATTGCACACCCACTTCTTTGGTTTCTTTTGAACGTGCTTTTTAAGATAAATAACTCTGAAAGAACAACAATTATATTTACAGTAAAGTAAAAAATTTTCTTGCTACATTTTTCCTACTTTTAAATCAAGTAAATCAGCAGTCTGCAGAATTTGGTAATCTGTTTTTCAATTAAGAATTTAAAAGCCATAAGGAAAAAACCTTCTGAATTACTAAAAGCAAGAGTTACTAAGCTCAGTCACCAACAGAGCCAATAAATGTTAATTTTCTGCTAAGCTGGAAACACGAATAAGAAATTCTGCTTTCTTTGCCTGACTGAGCCTTTAACAAGCAAAGAAGCAGAGGAAGCTATTTTTGTCTTTCAGATATGATAATTCAAAATTATCCAGCCTAAAAATGGATCACTGAGCCAGAGGAAAGATCTGACTTGCAATAAAGACCAAATGCATCTGTAGTTATAGCTTATGTCTAAACACTTGCTAGATGGGCACTTCTCACAGAGTTATCTGAGACATTGACCACTTTTCAGAATTCAAGTAAGCAGCTTTTTAGCTTCACTGCACTTTTCAACCCCCCACTATGCATTTATGGAACCAGTTTCTCCAATAATGACTTGTATGTGCAGCTTTATTTCCGTTCTTTTTTAGCTTTTGCCTCTCATTCCTTCCCATTACTTCTATTATCTTTATTTCTTTTCCAGTGTGGATTTATTCAGTTTAAAAACCATAAAACTTATTCACAATATTCTAACATCCTAAAACTTTAATCTTGTAGAATTAGTATTTTAACTTTCCTCTGTATAAATACTATTTCCATTTAAAACCAGTCCTCCTCTGTCAGCTGTTACGGTTATCTCCTCCCTCAACTCTTACCTTCTTTTCAACTTTCTCTTTACCTTCTCCAGAAAAAAAACAGACAAACAAACCACTTGAAAGCCTTCCACAAATTTCACAGAACAAATCAAAAGATCTCATATGCCTTCCATCTACAACAGTTCTCTCACAAATTATACAGTAACTATTTGAAAACAGAAAGGTAGTGCAAATCAATTTAATCTCAAAGATAGTGCTCCATCTAATTCTTGTCCAGATGGTTTTATTCATTTTTTTAAGCCATCAATTTGCACATCCTTACTTGTAAAGCTACCATTAAAGCAAAGAAGAAGAAAAAAAATAATCTTATTTCATAGCATCCTAGAAAATGGATTAGTTTCACAGCTTGCACCAAGGTAACTTGGAAAACTCTCTAGGCACACAGAGGGTTGCAAACTGATGTACAAACATGCAGAATCCCTTACTTGTGGGTGCAAGATGCTAAGTGACCTGGCTTACGGAACTAAGTCTATAGCAAAATTCAGGTACCCTGGCATCACAAAACAGTCTTCTGAATAAAGAAAACTACTCTCTGCTGCTCTTTATACGTTGGTTTTGGCATGCTATACGGACATTTGGTAGCGTGCATTTTTCCTGAGTGTCCTTTGGCCCCCTTTTAACCAGGTTTCCACACCCCACCAAGGGCTTCTTCAAGTTTGTCTCTGTAAGCTGCATAACGCTTCTTTAAGATTTGCAGTTGCTCATTTTCCTCTTTGTCCAGTATACGCAAGAAGTTTTGCAGTTCAGGAATAGTAAAAGCTTCCCACTGGAGAGAGAACAAAAGAGAAAAGGATGGATGAGATGGACAGAAAATACACAAATTATTTATATACACAGTATTTTTAAACAAAACACTCAATTTCAAACCGAAACAGTATCAGGCATCCTCCTTGCAAATTTCAGGGATCTGAAAATATTTTACTCTTTTTAACTGTTTTTTGTTCTGCAAGTAACAATGGGCAGTCTAACCACAAATGAAATGTTTACAAAAGGCAGAAAGTAAATATAACAAGAAAAAAAAATCTGCTTCCAAAAAAATGGATTGTCTTGTCAACACAGATCAAACAGGAGCCCACTCATCCATGAAGTTAAACAAACACACAAAACCAGCATGAGTGTAACATACCATGACTTCTCCAGTTTCATGCTCACGTAGAACAAAACTGAGCATTTCTGTTCTGGGGCCTGCCACCAAGCGCAGGTAGAGGGGATGTTCTCGGTCTGACAGCTTGCATGTATAAACTGCAGGAGAAGAAAATCACAGTAATTACCATCTTTACTAATGGTGTTTCAAATGCTTTGAATGATTAATGCTAGCTAACGTTAGAAAATTTCAGAGATATGCACATGAAGCCACAAAATTTACACATTCTACATACTGTCTACATATTGGTCTACATACTGGTTTTGAACAAATGAGTTTTAGGGAGAGGCTGAGCAGATGACTGATGGTACCACTGCAACACCACATTCACATAGGAATGAAAGGGCCTCTAGTTAACACAGTACATCATCTGAACACATGCAGAGGAAAAAACACAAGGAAAAAAACACAACATGGGTCTGTTGCTATAACTAAGCACTTAAGACATCAGAGCTGTGGTATCGCCATTCTGGTACCTTTTCCACTTAAAATCTCATACACAAAATCTAAAAGACAACTCTGCCTGCCTGACACGGTTGGTGTGACCGACAGCCAGAAACATCTGAACTCCTGAAACTGTTCTCAATGTCCATGGAAGAAGGCGGATTCTAAGTGCAAGAACACAATGTTGGCAAAATATGCTTTTCACTAAAAATACCTTTTGCATCTTCTGGTATTTCCAAACACAACATACAACCAACTTCTAACAGCAGTCAGTGCACTAGGAGAGCCAGGGGCACTAATTAACACACACAAACATAATGCACGTGCCCATGATGCCCACCAGCTCAAGAGCTGTTTGCCAGGGCAGGGACTTCAGGTATCATAGACACCAAGGTTCCTCTTTTTAAAAACCTGTCTTGTAATTCAATCTCACAAATCTGCAGTGTATCAGACTAGCTGAAATTTAAAGCCTGATAAGGGGGTATATTAAATAAAATATAACACACTGCAAGGCACAGGAGATCTGTGTAGACGGTTTAATAGGTTAGTTTGTCTTTTGTGAATTATCCTGAAACGTCCCCAAATCATTTACTCTCTTACGCATGCTACTTTTCATAAGGAGAAAAGACAAGAGAGCAAGATTTTCACCTCCATTTATCTGAGTTCTTCCACCCTGCTTATTTCAAGTATTCCTATAGCACAACTCCCTCCCCAAAGCCCTTCACCACCAAAATGCCACAAGCCTAACTTGTACCTTGGTCTTCCTTGTGACAGCGTTTATAAAGTGCAAACTTTGCAGGGTTGTCAGCCACGAAAAACTTTTTGAGCAAGGCCTCGATAACTTCCCGAACAGTGTTGGTGCTGCTGATGTGAAGGGTATTCACGCAGCCCTCCGGCAAGTAAAAAGCAGTTTCATTATTGCTGTGAGCGCACTTCCCCTGGCTCTGGGAAGACTGCACAGTGATCGGTCTGCATAGTTCCATCTGAACTTTGATGAAGCCAGTGTAAATCCCATTCGTGTTCTGCAGCAGGGGGAAAACACCGAACTGTTAAAACTAGTAAATGGCCAGTTGTGACATATTAGTGGAGCAGGCAGATTAAAATCGTCATAGTGAACACAAATTTAAATGCCACTCTAATACATGACATCTTGTAGGAAAGATACTGTTTCAACAATTCAGACGTTTATTCTCCCTGGTATTTCTGCCAAATATTAATTTTTCTTAATAATAACTACTGCATTCTAAGAGTATTAGGATCTTATCAAGCAAAAGCTACTATAAACTAGTGATACGTTTTCACATTAGAAGAGAACTATGAAGTGAAAAAGACCACTAACACGCATCTTTAAAAACAGATTTTATGCAGAAACACAGAAATTATCTCCCACATTTTATCTGTGCTTGTCAAATTGGTCTGAGGCATACAGATGCTCAAATCCTGTTGCAATTAAAAAAAGAACCAGAATAAATGCCAGTCTAATCAACACTCCAAATTATTTCTTCCAGTTGCTTCTGAAAGACAAAATAGCAAAATTCATCAAACCTTACTAAGCTAGTAAACTTTAGGCATTCTGGTTTTAGGCATAGTAAATCCTGACCCACATGCAAACACGTAAAGAAAATCTTTTTAGTACACAGTTGTACTTATATGGTTTAGGATATAATGGAATTTCAAAATTTCCATATACTATACACCCACAGGAATACATAATGAATGAGAAAATCTGGACAATGCAACAACTGAGTAACAGCTCGCTAGGCAGATAGATGTGAATTTTATTTGTACAGTCTGCAGCAGGCTGGACTGAAGCTTAGATCTGGTCCACAGTCCTTGGAAATGAAAAATCTATATGCATTCCATTGTCTGTATTGTCTGTGTTATGGAGGTGGGGGGGGCGAAGGAAGTCTCCTCATGCTGAAAGCCTGTATGACTACTCTGAAAATTAAGTCTCCTATAATAACATTGCATGTCTTAACTTTTCTCATTGGTTGAGCGTCTCTATCAGAGAGATACCTGACAAAAATTTATCTACACAAACAAGATAAACATATCTTCATGTTTACCATGTCACAAATTTACATCTTGGTGTGGACTGAGAGTTTATCTTAAACACATTTCAAATGACATATATTAATTTCTACTACAGTTTGTTTCAATCCATACAAAAGAGCTACATGGATAAAAACATTTCAGACATGAGATTTAATTTCCAGATCTAAGAAAGAGCCTCTTATAAAGTCATCAAAACAGAGAGAGTTTCATACGTAAGATGCTGAGGATAAAATCATTCACAATGCACGACAAAGCTACAGTTCAATTGCTCTTATTAAAAATTACAGGAATCCTATGCAAAACTTACCAAGGTCATCTTTAATTTATCAGTGACAGATGAATTATAGCTTTGTATCTTCTCTTTAACTTCTTCTTTACTGAGATAAACATGAGGTTCTCTCTCCTTCTGAACATCCTTCAACAACAACAGAGACAGCAGTTTTAGAAAACAAAATAAAAACCAATTATTTTATGACTTTGCATACGAGCATTCTTAGTCCAAATGCTAATTATTCCACAGAGGCTCAACATACAGTAATTAGCTGTACAGCAACAGAAAGGATTAACATGTTAGGCAAATCAGACAGACCACTTGGACTGAATGGAGACGCTTAAATCAACACACCCAAAGACGCTTGTGTCCTTTTTTTGCCAACTGTTTTCATTCAAATATTTATCAGCAGTATGTAAAACAGCCCAGCTCTCTTTATGGCTTGATCTGCTCATGTCAATGCTATGCAATATTGTTAAGAATACAGTTGTAATAGTCATGAAATATTACTTTGGGCACAAATGGGCATTTCTAAACAAATGAAGAATATGTATGAAAATAGCAGCACGTACTACCAAGCAACACCAACAATCCCCGTGTGTGCCAACAGCTTAAGAGCATCCCGGCATTCCAATGTGACAGACAGCAGGTTACACACAGTGTCAACGACTACTACGTGAACCATCACAAGTAACTCTCTCTAGCTGTGTAACGTTACACCAAATTCGTGTTTTTTCTATGGGGAAGGCCCTATTAGATTTTCAAACTGCTGCTTTTACGAGCTTGCTACAGATTTTACATGCAGCAGTAAAACCAGTCCCTAGAGCTGGATTTTATCCAAACAAACATTTGTTCCCAATCCGTATTCCTGCAGCAAACTGGTGTTATAAATACACTCCGCTTTCTACCACTCGCACAAATGCCATATATAGTACGAAAGGATTTCAGCTCTCAGCTTTAATGATTTAAGACCTCGCTTGGAAAGGGAGAAGCTTTGAAGAAGGTCGAAGCTTTCAGGGAACACCTGACACAGGAATATATATTTGCTGTATGCCAAGTCACAGTATTCCAATCTGTCCTCACAAGCACATCCCAGCAGAGCTTATCCTCAGAAAGGATTTCCCTGACTTCACTGCCCAGTCCTGCATTGCAGTCTTTTGGATGCCTCTCAGCACACACCTTGCAGGCACTTCAGTTTGCCAGAAACGACCCCAAAAATGAGCATATCTGGTGTGGAACTGTAAGTTTCCATTTGGCAGAAAGAATCGGCAGAATTTTTTCTGCCTCCTAATTTTGAACGAGCTAGTTTTAGCTCTTTGGGGCTTAGTTTTGCTTTTCCTATATGGTATTTTACTAAATGACATGCTGGAGTGGACTTTTTTTCCCATAGCTATAAAAAGAAAGGCGTGGTCTGAATGGAGAACTAGAAGCCAGAGGCCTTGAATTCTGATCTGGGCTCCAATACTGCTTTCCTGCATCAGACAGAGAACATACCTTTAATTCACAGACCAGGAAACTGAGGCAAAAAGGAACACCATCCAAATACAGCTCTCCCATTAGCTCCTTAAACACAACTCTAAGATTCTGCAGCATCTTGCACAGTTGCCAGACCCCAACTAGTCTATTACAAAACACTAAACTACTAAATGTTTTCCGAATCCAGGTCTTCATTCTCACTACAGAAATTAAGGTTTCTTACCCTATTTTTTCATCTTCCCTCTCCCCCCAACTGCCATAATAATGACAGATGCAGCTTCAACCAAACTTCTCAATTCAGCTCCCCAGAGGCCCTTTCAGCTTTGTAGTTTTCTATTCGGGGGCAAATTAATAGTTACAAGACAAAGCAGGCACAGAAAAAAAAAAAGATATCTAAATAGTAATTTTTTCTCTGAAATCGAAATAAATGTTATTGCTGTTTTCATGCTCAAAATAAGTATCAAAAGCAATGACCCATAGACAGAGACTGAAAATAAAGGAGTTCTAAATGTTGACTTGAAATAATGTTGTGGGAGTGGGCTGAGACAACCTCAGCAGTGGATCCTGAAGGGAAAGGGAACAGCCTGCAGTCCCCCAGCCATAAAGGCCTGACAGAGCATTTGCCATCTCTATGACTGATTTCAAGAACCCAAGTTTTAACTTCGAATGTTCCTAGTCTGTGTAGCTGTAGGCAAGCCCCTTCATATGGATACCAGCCAAGACTTCATCCTTCTGAGAGACGAGCATGTTGTGGAGTTTGCACCTCTCCAATCTGCTAACACCACTGACACTGAACTTCCAACAACGGACACTTCCGGTTTAATATTTATCATTATTCCGTTGCTGATTGTTCAAGCAGGTACCTCTCCTCTACCCTGTTGGAGCTGATTGCCACCATGATTACTGAAGTCATCCACAATACCGATTATCATCAAGAGCAAACACTAGCCAGAAGAAAGGAAAACACCTTTCCTATGTTCCGCCTTAGTTGAACACAGTATATGGTTCTTCTCTGACATTCCTGGAGATGAACTGAGCTCAGTATACAGTGACACTTAAATTTTTGCCATACAGCTTTGTCTAGCCATGCTTTAAGTTAAGATAAATAAGTCCTTTTTGACCAGCGTACTTAAGCGAAAGGAGGAAGACTTGGCAAACTTATTTCCCACAGTCCCCTTATTTCCTTCTGTACTTGACACCTCAAAACAGGACCCACTAAAGGAAAAGTCCTCTGCCAACTCTACTTAGGTCCAGTAAATAAAATTCTACTTTGTTATCTCTACAGGTAAATCTATTACCTGTAGAAGACCCTGAGTCACCCCATACAACAGCAGAGGAACAGCAGTAATTAACTAATCTCTACCATGCTTTACAATATGCTTGCTCTGAAATGGCCACCAAGTGGCTGAAGCCACACCTGCTCAGGGTGGGACTAGTGGGAAAGCAATTACTCCAACTTCAGCTGTTTTAAACAAAGGAGCAATGGCATTTCAGAGGTGAGATTTAGATGTTTCAGCCAAGCATGCCTATCATTTAAACTTGAGACAGTTCTGCCTGGTCTGGCGAGAGAAGAAGCCAGTCTGTGTCATCTGATGGCTCACCCAGCCCAGGACAAAACCTGCTTTTTCCACCGTGTCCCTCCTGTGCCCCCAGGCATGCTCTGCACCTCCTGGCACAGCTCCTCAGAGCCAGGACGCTGCTGAGGTGCGAGGGGTGGCATGCTCCAGCCAGCTAATTCATCTCTTGGCCAATTCAGATGCAGCTGATTCATCTTCAGCTCTCTATGAAAACACCCAGCGTGCAACACCTCACAGAATTTGTATGCTGGGAATTGTGAAACTGTCTTTCTTCAAAAGTTAGGCCTGGTGATGAGTTTCCTAACTGCAGATCCTTGCATGTGTCACAGCAGAGGGTGAGGTATAAGCGCAGTCAGCAGAGCAGTTCACACTGTGTCTTCTTCTGTCAGCCAAGACCTAGATGCTGCTGGGCTTAACAATGACGTTTCTGCGTGCTAGTCTTCAAAAAAGGAATTTTCTCTATAAAATAATGCACAAACATTTCAATATTATTTTCATTAAGAAAGGAAAAAAAAAAAATCAAACCTGAGTTAGGTGCGACTCCTCCATCACTTAACCAAATGACAGTCTCGGTAATGGCTGCCATGTCATCACTCCTCCCTCCTCCCAGCCCAATTAGGTATGTTTTCCTCATCAGAACTCTTAGTCTCCTTCCATTCCCTGCTTCTCATGTTATCTGCTACTTCCTCAGCCCAGCACAGACGTGAAAGATAAGAACTAATCTCAAGGAGACAGCTGAATACATCAGAACCCATACAGATGATGTCTCTGGGTCCAAAACATTACTTCTAATTCGGGCTATTAATTTCTGTGAAAATTATACTGTCCTTCCTAACACTTATTGCACACACCATTGGAGGCCGTTTGTACTAAAGCCATTCCTCAGGTCAACCAAAGCTGCATTTCATTCTCAAATGAAATTCCTAAGCAACAGCTGGCAGCAAGAGGGAAATGAGGCAAGTGCTTTCATTTCCCCAAAGGGAATAGCTGGTCTTTCATTAGAGCTCATGATGCAATGCCTCTTCACAGTTGAGCTTCCTCTCAACAAAAAGGCCAGAAAATGGTTTTTTTCTTTATTGCCTCCACCCCCTATGCACATCTCATTTATTGTATTGCAGATGTTTAGAGAAGCAGCACTCTCTTTTTAACATTTATGCCCAGTGCAAAGCCCTGCAGAGACTAGGTCAGTGTGAATCCTCAAGGAACACAACCAAAACTGCACGGATTACAATTAGAATGAACTGCAAATCAAGCTGTGGTTCCCAAAATGAAGAATCACATCACATCTGGGACTTTCATAAAGTCCAAGTCCCATGGTTACTGCCAAACCCTAGTCCTGCATGCAGTATGAAAGTGCTAAACTCAACAGCTAGCAAGCTGCTACAGGATGAGGCTGAGAAAAGGTTCCACAAAGAAAACCCCCAAACCCTGGAGCCTGTTTCCTCAGGATCTTTGCTTTGAGACAGATGCATGGCTTCCCCAAACTGCTGCTATAGGCTTTTATTGATGGAGGAATGCAAGAAGGTCTCTCTCTCATATCTAATCTCCTGTTTTCACAGAACTTGGAGAAATTAGCATCTCTCTAGGAAAGGGGAACCAAGCTCCTCTTAACATTTCAGCTTGACAGACAAAGGAAAATACAATGGACAAAAAGTTAACCTATCCCAGGAACATATTAAAGTATTTTTGTAAGAAACCTAAAGAACCAAAGACCTGTGGGAGCCAAAGCCAACTTTTAAGCCATGTCAGTCCCTATCCCTTGCCCTCACATTTCATATTAATCCCACACATAGTGACCCTTGAGTCAGTCAGATGAATGTAAATTGCTGTAAATTGTGACCAGGAATAATTTTTTTGAAGTAAAGCACTGAGGCTTTAACAGATGAGAAATGCAGCCTAATCTACATTTTTTTAAAAAAATTAAAAATTTAAGTCTTGTTTAGTCATAAAATTTTCACCTAATACATCCTACTTCCATCATGTTTGCATTAAAGAATGGATTTAGCTAACAGTGCTATCATACAACAAAAAAGCCCAGCAGAGAATACAGGAAGGAAAACCGAGAAAGGGACGACTCATCTCAGCTGTTGCTACTTCTACAAGCAAGAACACTCTTTCTTACAGCCTGCCAGCACTCCCACAGGAAAGAAAGAAATTGAAACCTTGCAATTAAATTATTTTGAAACAAACATCTTTCTTCTTCCTTATCCTAACTCTCCTGAGAGCAGAGCAGCTTTGCCAGCAACAGCAATTTACCTGTCCAAGGCAAGCCCACGCTCAGAAGATGTGCTCTTCCTTCATTTGAAAGCCTGAGAATCACTAGGGAAGGCTACTGCTCATGTCCATCCACAAACGGCCAGTCAGAGATGCCAGTAGCCAAAAATGCATGGGGAAGGCAAAATTGGGACAGGGGAGAAGTATCAGCATCCAAGCATTGCACCTTGAAATATCTGTGTTCTCCCGAATGGGGCGAGTTTGCTCTCTGGGTCGGGGAAAAGGGAGTTTTCTGACACAATGGATGTGGGCAGAAAAATCTTCTTTAGTACTTTTGCTTTCTGCAGTCAGTGTGATCCAGTTCCCACCCCTGCCAGTGGCACACAGGGCGAGGAAGCAGTCTCTCTTTTAGAATAAGTCTTTGTTTTTCTAAGTGGGTTCGGCTGAACTAAATCTTAAATAATGACATCCTGACAGTCAGAGTGAGTTCAAGAACAGCCCGCACCACGCCCTCCTGAGGTAGCAAGAGAAGCGGCGCCCTCCCAGGTCAGGTGTATGGTGCATCCAACCTGGTATTCTCCCTCCAACAGCAGCAGAAATAAAGGCTATTTCAAGCCAGCACGTGAGCCCTTTCTGTAGCCTCTCTGCTGGCATCCACAAGTGTTGGAGCAGGAATTTAGTGGGCACCTCCCTTCCGAGTCTGTTTAGTGTCCATTTATGGACCTGGTGTCTATGCATGCACATAAACCCTTTTTGAACCTGCTAATGCTGCCCATCTCTACATCTCCTGTAGCAGCAAGTTCCAGAAATTCATGACTGCAGTATGAAGAAGTACTGTCATCTGCTTTAAGCTGATCTTCTATTAAGATAGAAGATAACTTCTGTTAAAGATGACACATCTGCCATTTGCAGACAACACCAAGTTGGGCAGGAGTGTTGATCTGCTTGAGGGTAGGAAGGCTCTACAGAGGGATCGGGACAGGCTGGATCGATGGGCTGAGGCCAATGGTATGAGGTTCAGCAAGGCCAAGTGTCGGGTCCTGCACTTGGGTCACAACAACACCATGCAGCATTACAAGCTTGGGAAGGAGTGGCTGGAAAGCTGCCTGGTGCTAAAGGACCTGAGGGTGTTGGTTGGCTGCTGTCTGAGTATGAACCAGCAGTGTGCCCAGGTGGACAAGGCGGCCAACAGCATCCTGGATGTATCAGAAATAGCGTGGCCAGTGGCATAAGGGAAGTGATTGTCCCCCTGTACTCAGCACTGGTGAGCCCACGCCTCAAACACTGCGTTCAGTTTTGGGCCCCTCACTACAAGAAAGACGTTGAGGTGCTGGAGCGTGACCAGAGAAGGGCAACGAAGCTGGTGAGGGGTCTGGAGAACAAGTCTTATGAGGAGCGGCTGAGAGAGCTGGGGTTGTTTAGCCTGGAGAAAAGGAGGCTGAGAGGAGACCTTATCGCTCTCTACAACCACACCGAAAGGAGGCTGTAGTGAGGTGGGGGTCGGTCTCTTCTCCCAAGTAACAAGCAATAGGACAAGAGGAAACAGCCTCAAGTTGTGCCAGGGGAGGTTTAAATTGGGTATTAGGAAAAATTTCTTCACCAAAGGGGTTGTCAAGAATTGGAAGAGGCTGCCCAGGGAAGTGGTGGAGTCACCATCCCTGGAGGTATTTAAAAGACGTGTAGACGTGGCACTGAGGGACGTGGTTTAGTGGTGGACTTGGCAGTGCTAGGTTAATGGTTGGACCCAATTTTAACGATCTTCTCCAAACTAAATGATTCTATGAAATATATTGAGTGCCCTTTTATCCTAATACGGCAGGACCTGGTGAACCTGAGTTTCATATTCAGCTTATCCATCACCTTTGTGATTTTGTAAACCATGATCACACACCCTCCTTCTTGCTTCTTCAAAGTGAGGAGCCCTGGACTCCTTAGTCTTTCCTACGGTAGCTCCTCCTCCATCCTCTCAATGATTTTAGAGAAGAGCAACTAACTGCAGTACGCCCTTCCAGAGCTGCATGCAGAACCCACGACATTGGTGCAAAGTTTAGGTGCTCTTTGCTTATTTGTACGCTACAGGTCTGTGAAAAATCTTTACCTAAGACACTCATGATGCAATGTGGTCTCTCTCTTCCAGGGCACTTCCACAGTGGTTAAAGAAATCCCCGTGTAATTACCACAGCTTATAATTTTAGCGTAATTTTACAAGGTACATGCATTCCAGTTAGCACATAAATACCTGTTACTTTCAGACTATTTTCAGTTTTTCCAAAATACCACTGCACTGTGTGGCTTGGCATGCTAACAAAAGCACTGAATGACAAAGGGTAAAGCAAAGCATTATGGCTCCTGTCTGACCTCTCTGATGTAAACACTCAGATGTTTATACGGTGAATATTTTTAAGCAGCAGCGAAAACAAACCAAGAACTCTCAACTTCCCTTTATTCCTGTTAACAAATTCTGTTCCTTCAAACCGAGGCAATATAAACACAGTTAACGCTCAGGCACTGTGAAAGGAAGGCTAGAAAAAGAAATCTATTTGTTGGTGACATTAACAGTGCTGCTTAAGTTTCGCTTAAGTTTATCATGACCTCACCTCTGAAAACCCCTAGTTACAAACCCTGCCATACCCTATATGGCTGTACTTTAACTACTGGCATGCAACCCAGTTTTAAAAAGTCAGTCAACTGTTTAAAGTGAAAACTAACTGTACGAAGAATAGTATCTGAGGCTTGGTATTAGATGCTGTCCCCAAAGACACAGCAGGTTTTATGGAGATTTGTACATAGGGTTTTTTCCCTCCATATTATGACATATTGTTAAAGCAATACATTACATGATTTAAGTAACATTTCACATCTGTTTCAATTTTGCAAATTTCAGTAAACCTAGATGTAAGAAACATCACAAACAGCAAATACCCATCTTCAGGTCTCCTCTACAGAAAGCATGTGAGTTTTGACTGATGGCTGTTTAAGCAGATAAGGGGTTTAATGAAATAAAATGGATTACCAGCCTCTTTGTGACCTGTACAACAAAACCTAGCTTTAAGCAGGCAGTTAGGAACCAAGCTTATACAAGATATCATATAGAAAACTAATTAGTATATCTTGAAAAGATGGTTAAGTATGGTCTGGAACCTGAGCTATTAATACAGTTAGCAATCAGATATTAAGTAATATTAGGACCCCGGGTCATTACACCGCAGTATTTGCATGTGACCCTGCAATACAAGAACCCAACACGCTCCACCTAACAGAAGGCAGGAAGAGGTTGTTTGCAACAACAGCCTCCCAGGTCTTCAAATGCAGCTAAGTTTTACATTAAAATTGGTATTGGAAACCACCTAGCTGTTCCTGGGGAAGCACAGCGCAGGAAGAGCAAGCCTGTGCCAGGCCAAGGCGTGCAGCCTTCTCCTGGTGGTTACCATTGGCGCTTCTCAAGTCTGAGGCAAGTTCAGTCATGGTCCTTGCCTCAGCAGAATCTGGGAGATGTGCTGGCTTTCCCCATGTGCGTCAAACACCATTTTATCTTCAGAGCAACATTCCCTTCCCGGGTTTGGCTGGGTAGTTCAAAGATTGTGTCACCACATTATTTTTTAAGCCTTCTGACAAAACCTGCCTGTACCAAGAAAAGGCAACAACTTCCTAACCAGGCCCAGCTTCAGGGCTGGTGTTAGGCAGAAATGGTGAGCCTGCACACATGGTCACAGTCTCACCAACCAAGTCATTTTTGTTTGGAGTTCTTCTACTTCAAAGAGAAAAAACCCAAATCTCTTAAAAATTGCACAGTAACAACTCTCATCTAGGAAACGTCACCTGAAGCACTGGCTCTTTGGACATAGCGCAACCCTGGCAGACCGTTTTTCCCTGGTCACAGATACTACAATGAAAACAATGTTGTTCAGAGAGATGTGCAGTCTTCTCAACCAAATACTGATCATGGGGGGGAAGTTCCTTGTTTGAGGAACATACAGTTCCCTAAAAAAATTCAAGAATTGACTGTCACTGTCTCACTCTTGGTCAACCTGGCGCTGATCTCATATTTGAAACTTTTACGAAGGGAAAAAGCCCTCCTCTACCACACAGGCCTCACAAAACCCCACAAAATTTAGGAACTAGAACTATCTATTTGTCAAATAAAATCTGCTTTTTAAAGGCCTCAAAAGCCCATAACAGTAACCTTGGGGGGCAGGGGGGAGTTAAAAGTTATAAGCAATCCCTGGTATGTTCAGTAAAGTACACATCCTCTAAGCCAAAGTTGCCAAATTATCTTCTTAGTATGTTGAATATGACCACGATAAAACTATATATGCATTTACAGTCATCTTAGGTGATTGCTGCTCTATATACATACACATCAAATGGTAAGAGCTAAAAACTAACTCCATTTACAACCTAATAGTTTTCGGTGACTGCAGCTCTCCTTCAACAGAGCAAGCTAGGTTTCATGAAATAAGCCCATAGGAAATATTTTTACGCCAACGCTACCTCTCTCACTGCACTTTGTGTAATTAACACTCTACACAGCTTCCAAAGAAATATTAAAAAAGGAACCAGTCTCTTCAAAGAGGCATCCAAATCTTCACATAATGCAGACAAAAGAAGGCACCCCTGCAGTCTAGTCTGCATGAAGGATTTCCTTCTGCTTTTATACTCCAGAAAATTTATATCACCTGGCAGATTTCATTAACAGCTAATACTGTAACGACTGCACCCTCCTGTACAGCCTTGATATTAGCATGTTTTTTAAAAAAGATGGTAGTATTCAAAAGACATTTCTGAAGCAGCACACTACAATCATTAGCCTTACCTACTACTGCCAGATCTGATCTGGCAAAAATTCAGTTCAGTATTTCAGGAAAGAAAAAAGGAGAGGGAGCAAACCAGGTGACCACGTCAGCACCACCACCACCACCGTGTACTACTATAGCCTAAACTTACATTGATCTTAATGACAGGGTTTTACCTCTCTTTTATATCCCCAGCCTTAAGAAGGTTAAATGCTGAAAAATAAATACCAGAATCCTTTAGTCAATTATCTATCTCAAGGCTGCAGCAAACAGGAATTTTTTGGTTCTTTCCTCACCTTCACTTAATTTTATTGGAGTTCCAGTTTGAACTCACTAAAACTTCAGAGCTCAGATTTGACTGCTCTTCCAGTAAGAAGGAAAATAAAGAAAAGGCTTGAACCAGCCTTGGATCCAACTTTGCTGCAACTTACTGGTTTAAGTTATTCTTCTCATCTTGCAGATGATGGTGAGGGGCTTAGATAGGAAGAAACTGGCAAAGGCCGTGGGCTGCTGGACCATAGCCATCCAGCCCCATGCCACCACCCACAAAAGTTCACATCCTAGTGACCTCAAGCTCACACTGGTAAGGTGGTACTTGATCAGCAGGTCTCTGTATTGTGAGGAAGCTGAACAATTGATTCAGCAAGAGTATACCTTGAATAAACTCATCAGCATGGTAATGATAACCTGCTTTCTGAGCTGTTTTAATCCCTTGGTTTTCTCCACCCTGTTTTTATTCCTCACACAGTTAAACGGGCTATCAAGCACCTCAGATGTGAGCAGAGTGGGACTGGCAAAAGGACAAGTTTTTTCAAAAATTCGTATGTTCTCTAAAACGATAGACAAAACACACTACCACCATTACGAAAATGGAAAACTGCCATCAACTTATTTGACTCGACCCTTTCTGCTAAACTACACTTGCTGCCTGGTTTCAGTATGAATTTGTTTTCCAGAATACACACATACCCCCCTACATCTATTTCTCACAAATGCATCCAGATGCCTCAAGTTGTAGACATCCACGCCAGGACAACTTAAAATATTACTCCTTTTAGCTGTATGCCTGCTTCTCTGCTAGATGCTACCGCTGCCTCAGAAACCACTGTCAGCTGTCACAGTCCTCGTCCAGTAACAGACCCACTATCAGGCTGCGGGTGACTTCTACAAATCCAGGAGGCTCCTTTCTAGATTAGGATAAACATAGTATTTTTTTGTTTTTTTACAGGTGAAAAAGAACAGGATAAACAAATCGAAAACAAAAGAACTAGCAAAGGAAAGCAGGGGTTTTGTTTTATTTTTGTACAGGTTAAAAAAAAAAAAAGGCCACAGATTATATAAACTACCACTAAACAAGTCTGCAGCATAAGAGAACTACGGTGCAATAAACACTTTGTCACAGAGATCCCAACTTACCCAAACACCGTGCTAGCCCTGTGCCAGGTATCAGCAGACAGTTTACACCACTAACATCTCCAGGGGTGACATGATCGTGCCACTCCCTCCCAATCAACTCACAGTTTCTGTCTCAGGGCAGACAATTCTGTAGTGATGAGTCACTTCAGAATTACAGGACAATTGTTACAATCAGATTTTTTTTTTTTTTAATAACATCAATAAAAGAGTGAGGTAATACTAGAGCTACTTACATGAACGCTGTCAGGACCCAGTGGAGAGAGGAGAACAGAGTAGAAGGTCACAACAAGTAGGCTTTTCAGGGAGGTGTGAACAGAAGACTTTAGAACATGGTTAATGAATATCCCATTGGAAAAGCTAGATAAACAAACTTTTCTTATGAGGAAAGGTCAGGAGAACAGCAATTAGGCTGCACTGGAGAAAAGGGCTTGCCTGCTTACAACCTGATGCTATGGCCCGACTCCAAACATGAGTTATTTTGCCATGCTGGAGAATGGCCACCAGGAAACCAGAAAAGGGGGGAAAAAGATTACATGCTTTGTTCTTAAGCAGCAAATGGGAGAACGTGTTGATTTTACAACAAAAAGTTCAAAAGTCGTTCTTTTTTCTTTCCAAACAGCTATTTCCCTGCTTTTATGGGCAGGATGTTACAGGCACAAGGAAACGCCGCTGCTACTCCACCTTTCCTTACACCCAACTTCTGCTTCAGGAAATGTAATTATGAAGCCCGTGAAGGCATGGGATCTGTTAGAGCTGATACGCATTTCAGGTGGAAGGAGAAGACAGCCTACTAGAATTTTTAATTAAAAGCCCACCCTTGTTAATGTTAAAGAGAATAGGGAGAATCAATATGCACCACACCCTCCAAAAAAACACTCTCAGGAGACACGACACATTAAAATGGCAGGTCACCTTACGGACAAGCACAGGATAAGCTGAAAACAGTAGGATCAAAGTTTCCTCAAATAAGCAACGAACTCTGCAAAGCAAAACTACAAATTAATTGCATTTTAATAAAAGTCCCTGAAACACTTTCATTAACGTTTCCCACACTTTAATAGACTAAGAATCTTGACATTTAATTCACGTTTTTAGGGGGCAAAATAAAGCAACCAACCTGATATCAACTCCGTTTTGACAGCAGACCAAAATGAAAGTTAAAAAAAAACCGCACAAACCATTACCCAACTGGAAACACAGCATTTACCTATGCCTATAAACTTAAATTTGTTAAGTTACTAAATAGCACGATTAACTTATCTTATTTGAAATTTATTGATCTTGGGAGCCATTCGTAGCTTATAAATATACACATGCACACCTAAAACTATACAGTCAAGGGGAATCTCTTCAAGAGCTGAAAAAAAATAAGACCATATCTGGAACTCATGACAAACACAAAAGCATTGGTCCTGCAAATAGACCAGTGAGTTCACACCCACTCTTCCATTGAGCATATGTAAGATAGGTCCACTAACAAGACCTCTCTAACTGCAGCCTTGCCACATGTGAAGGACCTCAGCTTTACACATCTCAACCAAACCGGTAATTAATTAAAAAGGTTTTGTTGTTTTTTGTTCTGTTCCAAAGCTGTATGGGCAACGTAGCCAGAACACTGAAATTCAACCAAATTTCTATCAGTAACCTTTGTGTAAACTGATTACAAAAACTCTTCAAATTAACAAATCTCATAGATTAATGTAAAAAAACACTTCCATAATGCCTAGTTGCATGGGGCAGGGAAAGGGGAGAGGCACACACTGTTGTTTCCTTCGCTTCCTACGCAGTGTCCTGGCCATGCAGTACCATATTATAATGTAAGGCACAAGGAACAGACCTGCAGACTGCAGACAACAGAACAGTGCAGAAAAGGTATTCAGTTTTATATTTTTTTAACATGTATTCATTTAGCATTCAAACAATCATTTCCATCTCACCGACTTGTATTACAAATGCCGAAAGTTACAGTAACATCATAAAAAGTGTCACCTTTGCAGATAAACTACAAGGCATCCCTGAGCCTAAGAAAGTTCTCTCAAGAAGGCAGAGCCTTGTCCTTGATTATTAGGACCATTCATTATTAAGTCCTAATGAAATCAGTAGTTATTCATGCAGTTATTTATTAGGGTAATTAGTTAGCAAGTCTTAATGAAATCAATCAGTGTAGTTACTTACGCAGGCTCTAAAAACATACCAGGGTGACACACACCGATTCCCACGTGTGCACACACATGGGAAAGGTATGTTTTTAGAAAAAATAACATGGCAACATCAAAGTGTGGAAACACAGGGACTTAAAGGGAGCTTACTACATGCTTTTAATCAAATGTTTTTTACGATGCAAAGTGGGAAGAAGCCAGCCACAGCTTGCTGTAGTATTATAAAAATCAGCATTTCAGAAAAAGAGCAGAGGCAATCTAAACAAGTAACCTACAAAGGATGCAGGTGATCCTAAGATAATGCTGTGGGGTGTACAACTCGAGGTGCCACCACACCTCTCAGTTTTGCTTCAGTAAGCTGCATTTTATTTGTAATTTCTCAACCTAGTATACCTAATTTACATTATTGGAAAATTAATGAAAGCCCCAAACATCTTACAGGCTTAACCAGACTAGGAAATACCACATTTCTGGTAAGTCAGAAGAAGCTTAGTCCTATCCTAAGGAAAGACACTGATCAAAACCAGCAACACCTTGATGTTACTGGTAATGTAAGGAGAATGTGCCCTCCCCTCCTTATACTCCTAAGCAGTTTTACATGGCCACATAATTATACTAGAAATGAAGCACACCTGCTTCCAGCCACCCTCCCACACGGACACGCGGTGTTTCGGGTCATACAGCCCATACACAGGACAGCCCAGGAGCCTGCTCCAGGACGTGGCTTCCCAAAACACCCTCTGCACCCCTTGTACCACCAGAGTCCCATCTCCATGCCCCAAATATTTACATTTTCAAACAGAATTAACCCTACTGAGTGCCAGTTATGGAGCTGTGCTCCTTTCCCGCTCGGCACATCTCAGGAGTCCATCAGCCACCATTGTTTGTGTTTCCTGCCCACACAGGACACCTGCGCCCAACCTTATTTCAAAACGCTTTGAAGGGAATTAATGTGCATGTAAACAAGCAGATGTAATGCCATCAAGGAGTCATGCTCTTGTTCTAGTTAGTTCAGATGTTGCCAATAAAATGGGTAACAAAGTAATTTTCACCACAGAAGGAGCTTCTTCTATATATCAGTAATGCATGATAGGTAGGTGACCGACTGACTGTTATAACTGGCGATACACTCAGAGCTGGTGGATGGAGAGAGGCTCCCTGCCAGCAGGCACTGGAGTACCAGCCCTTTGTGGTGTCTTGCCCATGAACTGGGGGGCATTAAACATGCTCCTGTGTGTTAGGACTGCTCATAACCTGCACTCCTGCTCCCTCTGAGATCTCTTTGCAAACTACCACTGCTTAAGAGAACAATTTGCCAGCGCAACTGGAGATTCCTGGGAATATTTTGCGAATCAGCTGTAAACAGTAGGCTTAGCAAACCCTTTCTAAACATTGCACGTAACAAGGAAACATTATCTGTGCACTCGTAACTCAGCATTCTTGTGTTTCAATTTACAGTAAGCCACATATATCTGTTTAACAGGGCGTTTTGAAATACCAAGCTATCAGGAATACTGGCAATAGGATACTAGATTTTTCACATTAACTTTTCTAACATTACAAGATCTTCCAGATCTGACTGCTTCGGTTCAGAGAGAGTACTCCCACTGAAAGGGCTACCGCCGCCTTCCACCACAACAGCTGTTTGCAAAATATGATCTCTCCCTGCGTCCAAAACCTCACCGATATTTGCTGTCTCCATCCAAGCTGTTTAAGTGACTGCGTGTTGCTGGTAGCTCTGGAGTAGAAAAAGCACTGAATAAACCCAGTATATTAAGATTAAAAAATAAGAATTAACATAAGAAAGAGGAGCCAAAAGAGCTCACCAATCCTCATTTAGATTTATAAATAACAGAACACAACCTTCCTCACACCCGGACAGAGTTAGAAAACTCCCAACATCCAGCTTGCTTATTGGAAACCCGAGCCATCAAAACACTGCCAAGGGACACCTGGCCCCTTAAGAGGCCTCTAATTTACTTTCTCTGCAGCTGGATAATGGGGAAAGTCAGTATTTTTGACTCCTGCACTCAAACCAGGAACGAAGAACCAGTTCAGATTTTGCCATGAATACACATGCAGTTTTAAGGAGATCAGGTTTAATCTAGGAGTCTTTAATTGCGTGCCTTGGAAGCCAAGTGCCGAGCAAGTGTAGGTTATAAGTGGTCATGTTCAAGTTCATAGTAAAGCTAAGTAATGGGTTAAAGTACATTTCTATGGAAATAAGGCTATAGAAAGGTATGAAAAATGCTTTCAGGAGACAAATATAGGATGCATCCAAGCGTCAAATTTGCAACAATAATTTGCAAACAGATTATTCAAAAAGAACACAAACCATTACCTCTATGGCATACAAGTATGTATTGACCAAAACTGTGGCAGACAGCAACAGCCATTTTTTAACTGAGCACAACTTCAGCAAATGTTAAAAAGCCTGAGCCAAGGTTTACAATATTAGGTATCAAGATGACATTCTTCCCCCTCTCAAAACTCCAGCCAAAACTGCTCTGTTGCAGCAGACAGAGAAGCTGCAGGGAAATGGTGGGTTTGTCCACGATAAAAACTCATACGAGTGTCTCTGGAGCAGCTGTGACTGCGAAGGGAGAGCTGTGGAGTCCAGGAGGATGACAGGAAACCAGTGAGGAGAGGTAGCGCAGGCACAGAAAGCCAGGACCACGCGCTGAAGGAGACGCATTTATCTGTGTTTCAGAATTGTTGCTCAATTCAAGGACCACCTACTGTTTAAATAAATGCATCCATATTTTTGAATAGCACTGTTATACTTGTTCTCATCAACAACCAAACAAAACCTTTGAACAAACTAATTTATTTACGGTTTATCATCAGTATGTTTTTCTCCACACTCTGCATAGCACTATTTTCCCCTTACAAACATGAGCATTTTCACGTGTTCTGTGGCAACAGTTACCTGGTCTAGCGGAAGGTGTCCCCACCCATGGCAGGTGGGGGTGGAACTATGATCCTATGATGATCTTTTAGGTCCCTTCCAACCCAAACCATTCTATGAGTCTATGATTCTACGAAAAATTTCATCAAGCAGCTGTAACTGGGAGTCTGGGTCTGCAAGATCCCTTGCTGCAGAAACTGGAAGGAGCCCAGCAGGAACAGTGGGAGGAACCTCTCAAGTGAATTTAGCTTGGCAGGAACAGGTTTCACCCCTCCCTGAAAAGGAGTTTTAAGTACAAAAATATCCACAGATGATTGCTAATGGCAGGTTCTCTCCTTTTATGGGAGCTGACTTGAGACCTGATAGTAATTAGGATTTGCTGGGTCATGAACATCCACATCTGCAAGGAAAGCAAGCACGTGCAGGATCTGTGTGTTCTCTGCAACGTGAGCTACGCGCAGAAGTCTGTCGCAGCTATAGGTCTAACCAGATCAAAAGAAATTTCTTACTACATAGAGGGAGGAAAGAAGGTGACAGGATGGGACACGAGGCACTGATCTGCATCAGAACACCTGAACAGTTTCATTCCCATGCCAGGTGATGCAGGGAGGCAGGAGGAGCCAACTCCACCAGTGCAATACTTGAGAAATCCTAGCACATTCAAGATGCCTCCATAAGGCTGGCAGATGTCAGAGGTTTCGCAGGATGCCTACAACCCATCAAGTGGCAACAAGAGACCAGGCAGGATACACATCCCACAGTACCCAAAATGACACCAGATACCTCTGGTTTAAGCAACTGAGTCCCAACCTATATGTTGACTCGTTGGTGAGCAAAATTGCTCTCAGCTCTGCCGCCAACATTGCCAGTGAGGCATTTACATTCACACACCTGCAAGTAAGTGTTTCAGTCCAGCGCTGAATCCTACCCCAGTGACACCAGCAAGAGACAGACTCAAAAAAACCA
Source organism: Stercorarius parasiticus (assembly GCA_013396915.1). NCBI lineage: Eukaryota > Metazoa > Chordata > Aves > Charadriiformes > Stercorariidae > Stercorarius > Stercorarius parasiticus. The sequence goes on along the minus strand of VWZL01005521.1, from coordinate 906,762 downwards.
CAGAAAGACAGGGTGGTTTTTGCAAGTAACAAGTCTGTGGAATTCCATGTCACGGGACTCCGAGGATGCTACAATTTTACGTGGGTGTAAAAGCAACTAGATAACTCGCAGAAGAAAATAACCCAGACTGCAAATCAAAGAGGCTAGAAAAACGTTCTGGTAAAACGTCACGGCATATTTGCCCTGTTTCTCTACTCTGCTCCTGGCACGTATCATGAGCAACTGCCAGACGGGATACTGGTCTAGACAGATCTTGCTTTTGACTTCATACGGGTATTCATACATCCCTTGTGTTTCAGCATCCACTATGGAATGGGAATACCTCCACTGTGCGAGAGAGAAACCAACAGCGGGTCCCAAATCAAGGCCTGGCTAATGAAGCTGATGCCAGGCAAGTCCTGCGCAGAGCCCGAGGTGAACAGCTTGGGATGACTCAATTCAATCCGAACACAAAACAGACTTCTTAAAGCCAGAAACATGAGTAGCAGTGCACTTGCAGACGGGAAGAAGCTGTTGTTAATATGTTATTATTGGAAGGCACGTTCACAAACATTTGTGAAATATCATAGGAAAAAAAATTTCCATGTTGAAATGATTAATTCTTCTTTTAAAGCAAACTTTGAGTACCGTGCAGGAAATTTATGGCCTTATGCCACATATTCCACAATAAGGAGAAAGGAAAAGACTCATCAAGATTAGCACCATATATTCTGTGTGCTGGATAAGGCAAAGAGTCTGTGGGAGGGATGTTGGCAAGCAGTGATGTAATTATAAATTATAACCTAACCCAGAGAGACAAGGAGGAGAAATAATGCTGGCTTTTCCAAACTACACACAACTTGACTTAGTTATACAGTGTTTTTAAAAATAAACAAACACATGCTTTAATGTGGTCATTTATAAAAGAATTATTTTATTACCTAGAAAGCACAATCCCGAATTAGAGTACCAAGAAGCTAGCATCCACCAAAAAACTACGAAGAATATGATGAGACTTTACACTTAAGGACAATGAGATGTTTTCATATGAGAACAGTTACACTTAACTTTACATGACTAAGTCCTGGCATGCATATGCACGTATCTCATACCTCAACAAGAATTCTGCTAAACAACTATTTATTTTTAAATTTTTTATGACAAACTAAAAGACACGGGAGTTGGGCTTGAATGAAAAAAACCACAGGAATAGACGAACCTGCAAGAAGTGATCACGTTTTCTTGCTTCCCTCCTTATTAAAATAGACCACAGCACATATAACTCTTTTAAACAGACTTTTTACAAGAGCTCCTCTCTTGAGGGAAGAGTTTATTTAGCTTTATGCACAAATCGTCTTTACAACATTTTCTTGCTTTAATATAGATATTTTATTTAGTTACTACTTATACACTTCCCATGCAACAGTGTTATAGTAATTGCTTTCTTCTTGTTACTAATGCTCTCCTCTGTTCCTTCTCAGCACTGCATTAGTGCATTGTCCAGTCACCAGACAAGATGGGAGCTAACTCATGTTTAGCAAGGCTGTAATGTTCTTCCCACTCCTGTTTGAGGTGCATGAACAATTTTCAAGCACAAGTCTCGAATCTGAAGTCAGTGTTTTACTATTAAGAAGATACTCGCCTTATTTCAGAGCTTCAATTAGAAGCCCATAGAGAAAGCAGTAGTACACATTTTCTGTTGCCCTGTCAGGAGAAAGTGTGGTGAACCCACCACAGGTACAGAAGACATTTCAGACAGTAGCTGTTCAGAAGTCTTTGTTGAAGGAAAAAAAAATAAAAATCTGCCAAAGAGACCTCCACTCTCCCAAAGAAAGCCTGGCACTCCAAATAACAGGACAAGCTTTGGAGTAGCCAGATCTTGTTTCAGTCCAGGAGGCAGATATGAAATTGTTACAGCTGGCTTTCATTTTGACAGGTCAAGAGAGATCTGCAAATCCTACACACTTACGGCACACGAGAATCAATCTATCCAGCCAGGGCAAAATGAAAAGTAAGAATTACTCCCTCTGTTTAGAACCTTCAAGGAGGACAGAGACTCATATTTCTTAAGATCTGCCTTTCAATTGTAGCAAGCATTAACAGCCATCTAGAAAGGACAAAAAAAGGAAAGGAAAAAGAAAAAGGGGGGCACCATTTCTGCCTGAACACAGGCAGAGAAAGAAACAAGAAGTGTGGGAAGTTAAAACCCATAACATACATGACCTTATCTAAGTACAGATACAAAATAAAGAGCGACCTAAAAGAAAAATTGGTTGAACTACCATCCATCTTCCTGCAAAGGATATTGAAAAAAGATACACTTAAAAGAATAATACAGAAAAGTATAAGCAGATAGGGTATCTGGTCAAGAGTTCAAGACTGCATTCAAATTTCATGGAGTAATCAGATACTGCACAGAAGCCAACATAACAGGATGCCCTTCCTGAGCAAATGAAAAATTATCAGCTGGAAACTAACAGGACAGTTTCTGTGCTCCTGGGTACTGGGGGAACCAAAACCCGGTTTGTGAAGTAACCCTCAGCCAATTCCTCAAACACACCCTGCAGCTAATCAGCAGAGTTAATACCTTTCTTGCAAGAAAGGCCTTTTCCTAACTGAAACGAACACTAATGAGAAAACATGAATGCAGATCCTACAACATACATTGTACATGCTAAAAATACTCTGTATAAGCCCACTTGCACTCTTGTTCACATTTCCCTAACCTGGGTAACACAGCAGAGTGGTACTGGTTGAGGCAAAGAGCTATGTCTAGCACCACAGAAAAAGGAAACTGAAGGTCCTGTGGAAAGCCTTTCCCTTGAGGCTGCAAAACGAAACAACAACAACAAAAGTCAACCTTCCTCTGTTCATTTTCACACTTTTTCCAGAAACCTGCACTGATAAGGTAAGGTGGAAGGGGAGGTAAAGTTGTTTGAAAGTACTATTTGAATAAAAGTCCACCTCAGAATCCCACCACCATCTGTTGCGATTTATAGCAGAGATATATTTTAAACCATACAATCCCCTGAGGCATGCTGCTCCTCTCACTGGCCCCTCTTGTACGATTCAGAGAATTCTGCCTTGAGTAGCAAGAACACAGAACTACATCCCAGGGAATTAGATAAAATGGAAGAAGATACGTGTCTTCCTGTATCTTCTGAAGTCAGTGAGTATGTATCAGCATTTTGCAAGTTCTGCTACTGCCCCCATTTTGCTATTTTCCCACAGAAAACCCTTGGGCTGAGGCATGCATGGGGACATAATGGAACATTAACTTTTCCTGAACTCCAGTGAAGTAAAAAGGAGGTTATGCGTCAGGATAGTACTGCTCCAAGCAACTGCCAGCAGGTCAGAAGGGCAATGTATTCCACCTGGAGACACAGTAAACTGAAAAACCACCGCAGTGATGGCAGCTACAGAAAGACATGGATGGGGAATGCCTAACACCTCTCCTCTCCCACAGCAGGAGGGGAGTGGAAATCTCTTTGACAGCTTCCCCACAGGAGAGGCTTCTCCTGCCATGTCTTGTTTTTACCAGCAGACCTCTGAAGGACATCTCATCGCCACCCACAGAGCAATCGGCTCCGTGCCCACCTCCTCGGAGCAGACCCAGGGAAGCTGGGAAGCCCAAGTGCAGGTGGCTCAAGGTATGATGTGGCTGCACAGATACAGTAAGGGAGAGAAGGCTCCTCCAAATTCATATGGTTGAAAAAAATACAGCTGCCTCCTACACAGCACTTCTGAAAGATACAGACTCTATGAATGTAAATGAGCTGGTTGTCCCAAAAGAGGGTGGGTTAGAAAAAGTGCAGATGATCATCTGACCTATCCCACAGGCATTAAGACAGAAACATTGGCATTTGGGGAAACAGCTACGGAGAGTAAATACTCAGGGCAGCAAGTACCTGCATGGAGAGCAGGTAAGTGGCTGTTATCTGACAAGGGAAAGGAGTGGCTGTAGGAGGTACCAGAGATCAAAGATTCAGAAAATAGAGCAGTGAGGAGATTAAAGGGCTGAGCTGCAGACACCCACCCAACCCAGGCTGAGTCAGTACAAAAGCACAGACAAGACCAGGAAGAGCTCAAGCCCTAGTGGAAAAGGGAGCCCTGCTGCACCCAAGAGACATACAAGCAGAGATCACAGGGAACAAAAAACTAGCGAAGGAAGGGCTGGGTAAGAGGAATCAAGAAAAGATACGAGCCAGTGGTGTGAGTGGAAAGCAAACACAATCGCTGTTCCTCATCACAAGCACTTCCACTACTGCAAGTGCCTCAGCATCAGGGTGCTCTTTGGACATGGCAAAGGTCTGCCACGGCAGACAAAACTGCTTTCTAGCAACGTCACACCACCACAGCCTCCATGCCCAGGGGAGGAATCACTTTAAAGAAGCAGTCAGGAAGCCATTTATATTGTATCCCAGTATGAACGCTTAGTGGTCCAGGACATACAGAAACTTCTCCTCAATTCACTTTAAGGATTTGCTATAGAAGGCCAGGAAATGGAGCACTATGCTTCTGACTTCCAGCTCTCCAGAATCCAATCCCATCCCAGGGAAGGCTCTGCCTTGGCTTGCAGCTTACCCTGCTGTCTGGTTCAGCATAGCAAATGTGCTTTGATCTCCCTGCTGCAGCTGCTGTCCTCCTGCCCTTCCTGGGCCGCTCTCAGAGGGCACAGAAGAAGGTAAGCTATGGCAGCCTGGCCTGCAAAAGCATCACTTCAATCCTCCTTTCTTTAAAGACACTATTCACACTGCACAGCAAACAAAAAAGGAAACAGAGATAAAGAAGAGCTGACTGCAACTAGCCAACAGGCTGGTAAGTCAAGTAGTATAGCTTGCTCAGTGATACAACAGACCATGTGAAAAGAATACTGGAGGCAAGTATAGCTTGGTGACCTAGGGGTACCAGAAAGAACAGCAAAGCTGGTTGCCACTAACTAATAAAGACGGGGATGAGTTTGTCTCTCCTCCCTGTGAAAGCCAACGAAAAAAAAGCTAAAGGGATTTAAAGTGCATGTCGGAGGGAATGGAAAGCCAATTCTTTTCATACAGAGGTGCACTTGAATTCACCCAACATCCTCAAGTACCTGCAGGCAGCCATCACTTCTAGCGCACATACACTGCACCTACTAAGTGTCTCAGAGGAAGCTGCTGGGTGTCACTGACTAACTTCAAACTAAAGCACATGTCAGAAGCAAGGTTGTTCCTATTGCTACATGCAAAACAAGCTAAGAAAACACTGCTGCCAAGTCCATTTTGTTTAAAAGTACCTATCACAACTGCTAAGCCATTTTAGGAAGTGTTTAAAAAAGAATAAGCTAAACGCAGTGCTAAATTTGAGGCTTACAGACCTCAAGTGCTTTTTCCAAATTACCTTTCATTTCAATATCACATTCAACAGGTCAGAATATGGAAAGGATGTTCTGAACTTCAAGAGTTAGAAGCCTGATTTTCACAGGTGTCAAGTGCTTCGAGTTGTCATCAACTTCTTCTGAAGGCGTAGCACAAGAGAGAGCTGTCAAGTTATACTAAGAAAAAAAAAATCCTTTAATCCTTTCTATAGAAGATAAACCAGTTAACAAAACTTATCTGCACAATAAAATCCAAAAGGACTATGAATTTAAAAATTAATCCTTAGTCTTCTCTGTACTTTGAATACCACGGTGTGCCTACAATAACATTGAAAACAAAACACCCCCATCACTTGCTTCAAGCTTGATATTAGTGCATATCTCATATTTCTCAAAACATATTTAAGCTAGCTTTGGCAGACAGACTCAGTATGTTTACAGATAACTTATGCATAGTGTAGATTACCTGCTGATAGGTATTTTTTAAGTACTGAGCAATGAATGGTTAGATTACAACAATGAAATAAGGTTTCCTTCTGATTTCCTGCCATTTGCAGTGGAAAAATGAAATATGAATACATGGAAAAAGATTACATGGTAGTTTTGCCTTCATTTTTCGTGCTTTACAATAAAAAGATGGATTTCTTGCCATTTTCAACGTTATCCATTGCCAGTTTAATTTTGCTAAAAGATTACTCTTCAGTCTGTCACTTTGACTAGCCAAGAGAGAAGATGGAGAGCACTTACAAGAGTTGTTTATGAGATGACAAACACTTTGAAGGACCTATTAGGTATGTATTAGAATATCAATTCAGACTACCAGTGGAAGTTACTTCTGGAAAAAAGAGACATTCTCCATTAGATCTCTCCAGAAGACAGATAACACCTTCAGACTTGAAGCTGTGCATCCAAGGTTTCCCAAAAGCAAGTAATTCAAAATTGAAGCTACCATTTATTTTCTTAACGCTGAAGACTTACAAGCAGTAGCTAGCAGCGCTACATGGTGTAGTACATCACTTCAAACCACCATTAAGAAAGAAATTCTATTTTTTTTTTAATTATTTTTTTTTAATGTTGTATAGTCTATCCTCTACTGTAGGAAGCTGGGAGGATAATGTGGGCAGAGGGAAAGCACAAGCAGTGAACAGATGATAAAAAACCAAACAAAAAAACCCACACACACACACGTACGTTATCTCCAAGTTCTTATACAGGTGGTACCAAGCTACTGTCAGTAAGCCCTGCTGAACTAAGTCAGCTCCTTCACAGACACCAAGGCAACAGACACCAAGGCATCCCTGCAACACATGTCACTGCAAAGAGGTACAGTGCAGGATTTAGTCCACGCTTTGCAAAACTCTCCACACCCCAAGCAGCCCTCTCACATCCCAGGCGAAGGTAAAGCTCCAAGTGGAGATATACTCTTCTTCCAGCAGACTACTCAAGCAGCTCCACTCCCTCTTTTTTCCTAGATGAGTCATCTTACTGGAGTTCCCTGATCTTATCTACTACAGCCCCACTAAAAGCTGTATTGGCATAAGTGAGAGATAGAAGGAACCACTGTTACACTGGGCAACACATCACACCATACTCTTAATGGCTTTTATTTTCTCTAGGGAGCAAACACTAAAGCGTTATCACCCAGACTTGGTCAAACATGAGCATTATGTTTTCCTAGGTGGTGTGACGCAACCCAGCAACTTGCTGCTCTCAAGGACAAACAGGGTATTTCACTCCCCTTCCCTATAGCTGTGAAGTCTCACCTCCTCCCTGGCTCTTGGCATTTATTCAGTCTCTCGGTGAGGGGAAACTCAGCTCACTAACCTGTCAGCAAATGAACTCTGGAAGAAAAGCTCAGCTAGCAAAACAAGCTCCAAGCAGTACAGGAGGTAGAGCACAGAACAAAGCACGTAAGATTTTTCTTCAGCAGCTTCAAGCTGCTCTACCTAGTCAACTACTTTGTGACCCAATCACACTGTGCGAGCCAGATGTCCTATAACAAGGTTTCTGGGGTTTGGGTTGGTTGCTTCTTAAAAGCAAGGCATTCCCATACAAAACTGGAGATAAAACACCCTACTCTTCGCTGGAATCCTTTACATTACTCTACTCTTCAAAGAGTCTATTCCACCCAGAGAAGAGTCTGAAATGCTATCTGAGCAAATCAGTAAGTAAGGCAAAAACTCAGTATGTACAAGTTTAAATCTAAGGATCCAGACCCATCAGATCCAGAAAGGAATAGACTTCAGGCACGCTAATGTGGGTTTTGAAAGAGGATTTGTTCACCACCAGTGAAGACATTTGGGAAGGCACATCATATTGTCTAACTATGCAGAATTTTTTCCTTCCTAAGTTTTATTTTATTCTTCTCAACTTCAGAGAGATTGAAGGTCTCAAAGAGCAGGTCTACTAGGAAAGTAAAACAGGACTGGAGCTACACAATACAATAACACAAGATGACATCAACTGCAACAGCACCTGTGCATGGCCAATCCTCATCCAGATTTGCAAGACCAAAACAGCACGAGAACTTGTAACTACTGAGGCCAGAGCTATAAGGCATGCCTAAGCAGACAATTGACAGCCTTAGAAATTCAAGATCCACCTTCAAACTTGGCAGAACATCCCCCAGTTGACTTTTTTTCACCAGGAGCAAAATGGACAACCTCACAGGTTACCTCTGCACCAGAGCAAAGTCAAGCCTGTGTGGTTTTGCCCACTTTAGTGCGTAAAACTTCTGGAGTCAGATGACACATTTCTTCTGCAACCCGAATGAACTGTCAGCTCTCCAGCAAGGGACAGCTGTGATGATTACTAGACAAGCACCATTCAAATTTTGACTTAGGGCCTGCAGCGAAGAGAATTAGTATAGGAAAACACTCCTTGAAATGACGCGAATCACCACGTGCCCTTTATGATATTACAGGGTTGCTGAGATAAGTTTCATGCATTCCAAAATTTTCACACACTCACTTAGAAAGGCATATGCTTAATGAATTTAAATGCAATCTCCCATGCCCAGTAGCCGCCTGTTAACATTAAAAACAACTGCTACTGGAAACAAATAACGGGAAATGCTTAACCAGAAAGTATTTTAAAATTAAAGAGCTGCAAACGTCATACTGTCCTTCCACATTCAGAAGAAGTATTTCCTTTATTAATCTTTCTAATCAGACTTAACATTTAAAGTTTCCTACTGTGCTTCATGATTTGCCTATAAATCATTGCAGAATGAACCACCTTTCTTTAAAGCAAAGTCATCTTATGCAGTTGATCAGGTGCAACAACGAAGCAACACATTCTCAATGAGAAAGGAAGCATGGCTGTAAAAGGCAGACATGCAGAAGATACCGAAATTTAGCCGGATGACAAACTTGGATATTCTATTATTTTATTCAAAACTACTTTCCTGCTTTAAGGTACTTTTACTGCAACTACAAATATTCCAGCTTTCCTCAACAACCTCTCAGTTTACTGATAATCCAGAGTACAATTGAAAATAAGGTAAGAATTTAACATGTTTCCTATCAACTTGCTGCTAAGGACATAGTCATCTGCATGATCCAGCTAACACATGCAATCAGTCACTTACGATGACAAAGAACTCAAAAGGAATCCTGTTTTCCAAAGATGGAAGTGGTAAAAGGAGTAAAGAGGAGAAAAAAATAGCATCCTTTGCTCTGACATGTAGTGTCTATTGTATATGACTAAACCCTAGGTCATACATAAACTTTGAAATGAAAACTTGGGTTTTTTTCCTTTTGAAATACACGATTGCATCAAATGGAAGGACTTCTTGTATATTTGCTTATAAACCACAAAGTTATCAACCTTGTCCCTCTTACATCAATTGTGGGTTAAAAAAAAACCCACAAAAAACAAACAAAAACCCAAACTTATTCAGGTCAGATAATTGCAAAGATCAAGACATGCTGTTCTCTTTGCTTTATTCTAGAAAAGACTTATGTGATTAGGGTGAAGACAGATTTGATCTGTTCTTCCTAACAAAGGATTTTCCAGGGTTTGCTTCATCCGGAGGTAGGTAACTAGTCTGGTGAAGAGCCCTTCGGTCTCAGCCGTACATCACAAAATGGACCTACACACTGATTTTCCACAAAAAGGTATCATGGGTTGTTTAGAGTACTGATGACTAACAGATTAAGCTGTTCCAGACAGTTAGTTCTGCAGAAACAATCCACCTCGCTTCTCAATATCATTTCTAAATCCTGCTCCTTGTTGGAAATCACCTCCGATACCATGCAAAAGTCTTGCGCTGTGAGAGTCGGGGGAAGGAGCACACGGTGATTCTGAAGTAACTGAGGGAAGTCAAAGCATGGGATGGAAAGCCAGATGCCTGCTTTAAAAGAAAGCCGAATCCTTTGAGGTTTATAAATTCACTAAAGATGTATCCGTCCGTTTTTTATCTGTGTCTTGTGATAGGAATGGTTAGTAGAAAGCAGGCATTCATAATCCTGCCAGAATCCAGAACAGGCCCGCTGCTGAGGACAGCCAGCCCAGGAGCTTCCCAGCCAAAAAAGCCTTTTGAAGGAAGTCCTGCAGCACTTCATCCCAGAAGAGCAAGTGCTGAGAGGCACAACTGGGGGATGGGAAGGAATATCTGCCACTCCAGAGGGAAAAGGGGGGAAAGGGGTAACCTCTGTACTGCAATAAATACTCAAAAGTCCAGGGAAAAGGTAATGCCAAGTCTCCTTCACCAGAGCATTCACAGCTCTGCTTTTTTGAGTTAAAAGCAGATTGCTTTCTCTAACTCAGCAGACCGTCGACTGTCTAGGGCAAGAACTGAACTATGCCAAACAACAGTCTAAGAGAGTAAACACATATAGGATGCCTACTCTTCTCTAGATAAACATGCACAACTGACAACAGCACAGCCTCAGTCAGCCGCCATGGACACAACCCATTTCCTTCACTCACGGGGTGTCACCAATGCCAGAGGGGGAGCAGAGGAAGGGGGGCTGGAAGTGCAAGGCAGAACAGAAATGTAAAACAATGCTCCTGCTATAGTCCCTGCCACAAAGAGCCCAAGCTGCTGCAGGCCATACAAACACACTCTTATTTACTCAACTTCTCAAAACTTCCAGGTCCTCCTTTGTTCTAAAAGAGCAAGGCTGTTCTAAAAACATTTTCTGACTCAAATGACCCAAGGTCAGGGACAGCATCAGCTCCATTTAAAACTGGAAATTCTTACAGTAGCCTCTGAAAGGGCAACAAAAAGCCCTGAGTGGTTTGCATGCAAAGGAACTAATGAAGCCTGGTTTGCTATGCTCCTGCATACGATCTACTTGTAAACTAAACTTCACAAGACTTTCACAGGGATGGCTACAAAGGGACAAGTTGTGATTGAAGTGTTTTTCGCTTGCATGGATTATAATGTTTCTCTTGAGTGGAAGCCCTGATGCCTCAAATGGCACCTGCTCCCACCGCTGCCTTTCTCATGGTCGAAGCACCAGCAGCGTCTCTGCAAAACCCGCTTACAGCTTCACTGAAGATCTGTAGAAGCTTCAGCCCCCCCTCCCTTAGTGACATCTGGTCAACATGTTCTCCAAGCTTAGGAGAGGGAAGCGAAAAATTCCAGAAGTCTCACTTCTACAGGAAACAGTGGGGAAAAATGGGCAGCCAGGAGAGTTTTGAGATCCCACCACTAGCGGCAAGGCAGGATAGGTTTTGTGTGAAGTTATACTTCCACCAGAGCTACACACTACATTGAGTGACAGCACAATTTTGGCCACCCATGCTTCTACTTGTTTCCTGCACAAACAGCTTTCACCCTCCCCAGGCACCAGCCAAGGGCCAATGCTACGGATCCGTTATGCCACATGACTCTCTTATAGCAATGAAAAGGGAATTTCAGAGGTTCAGAAACACCATTCTTGTAGCAGCTCCTTGTAGAAGGATACTGTTCCATCAGTAATGTGGACACAAAAGCACAAAGCAGAAATGCCCCTTGCACTTTTGTAAATGGTGCAAGTATTCAAACAAAAACAGAAAACAATTCATTTTGCTCAGTGAATTCATTTTTTCCTCCAGAGATAAGATAAGATAACATAAGATGACAGGTCACCTTGAAAATAAGCTGTATCATTAACACAGAACATTTTCAAATAAAAAGAAAAGACAGACAGCATCAAGGTTAAAGGCAAAAGAAGAGCCTGGAACAAGACCTCCTTGGAAGAAAAGCTTTAATTGCATATCCTTTGCAGGGAGGGGGGAGAAAATTTGAAGTGGAACACAGAGCTATAATTGCATGGGCATGTGCTAAGTAGGTCTGCATTTGCTAAGTAGGCCTGTGTATTCTGTTGTGCAGAATAATACCAAAAAAAACCCCAAGAGATAAGCTCTTCAGGCTGCAGAGGGCTTGGACACCTTCCCAGAATTCAGGTCATAAGCAAAGACTCTCATAAGCAATGAAGGGTGCCAGAGCAAACACTTCCATGCAACTGGTCTGCATTTGCCTGTCTAGCCAAAAATTAAATGATGCACTTTTTCTTTTTATTGGCAAACACACAACACAAAAGTACAGCAGCTTTACAAATTTCAGTCTCTCACCCACTTTCACACAATATCACTGTATGTCAACACCCAAGTTTTAAATACTGTTATACTTAGTATATACTTCATCTACTCTGGTGTGTCAACGAAAAAAAAAGATTAAAAAAAAATCTTGCTTTCTACATTGACTTTCAAACAAGTTTTCTAGAGAACAGCCAAAGCATCCTACAGCCTGCTGGAGAAAGTCAGATGGATTTCCAGCAGTCAGACCGATAAAAGCAGTTTCAAATTCAGTCTGAAACTACACCTAAACATTAAAGTATATTCCCTTCATCCTGCAAAGGAAGCCAAGGGACTAGTATTGGGCTGTGGTTGCTAGCCTTCAGGTTGGACAAACATTTTAGCCACCTATCAATTATCAGCAACCATCTTAAAATCTCCCAGAGAACAGCAGCCAGAAAGGAGTGATCTACACTTAATGATTACCCAACATACCGGTGTTTACAAATAGGCTTGCTTAACAGATGTCAGGTAGCAGTATTGATAAACACCATCTGAAAAGCATTTGTTATATAGCCAGGTATTGTTTTGTGACCCCTTCAGAGATCTCAGCCATGAAGGAAGAGGTTAGAAGAACACACAAAATACTGGAGGGAAGGTGGATTGATGGTATCAGCTCAAAGCCAGCCCTGACAGACAAAGAAACAAAACGGGCAGTGGAGGAAAATATGACCAAAAAACCCGCACATCTTTCCCCATACATAAGCTGCTCTCATAAGCATCACTGTCTGTATAGCACACACTCACGGTTCCTTCCAGATCACGTCACTGTTCATCTTCAGAGCTCCCACCAACGTACCACCTGCACCACTGCACATACACCACCACCTCCACCTGGCCACCAGCCCTGTTGAGGTTAACAACCCACAGGACACGGTTTCTGCACAAAACTCTGCTCCAGTTCCCAGTGGGAGTTCCCTGAGCCATCCCATCCTTCTCCTTACTGTTCAGCTCTCTGGACTCCTCTCACCCAGGAGATGGGACACAGGATGCTGCAGGCCCAGCTCTCCCCACTGCTAACCAGAGTGCATTGAACACACAAACCACAGGGCTGTCAACCTCCTCCCAGCCCCAGCATCCCTCACCCACAAAGAAGTCAACCAGGAGCTCACCCCTTTTTTCCAGGTGGCTTGGTTGCATGGATGCCTCATCCCCCACCCAGCTCATGGTGGGGCTCTCTGGAGAACAGGGACAGTGTCCTTTTCCCAAGGCCGTGGCAGCACCCTCTTGTCCCAGCCTCTCCCCCTGTTAACGCTGGCACGCTGCACGGGCATGGGGGAAGAGCCTGTTGGGAGCAGAGGCTCAGTCGGACAGCCACGGCCACGCAGGTGGGCTGGAGCCCACACCAGGCTCTTACCTCTGCTCACACCATCTCCTTTAATCAGGGCAGGCATTTTATTGCTTCGTGTAGGTGCTGCACAGAGAGAAGCTTTGAGCCAGCGAAGAAGGAAGAGACAGAGGCCGAGCAGTTTCCCCTGGTCTCCTAGCCGTGACCAGGACATGCTGAGTGTCTCCAGAGGGACAGAGGCACACATGCTCTTCCAGGCCCATGGCTGGTCATTGCTCCCTTTTCCAGCTCTCAATAAAACAAGGGACTTTGCAATCAATTCCTAAGGGATACTACTAACTAGCAGAACCAAAATTCATTGTATGTAAATCTAGGTATTTATACTCATTTCTCAGTGTCCCACCGCATTGCATTCATCTAAGGGCTGAGGTCGGAGACTATTACAAAGAGACTGTCTTCAAACTGCCAAACACTTTCAGGTCTTGGCAACGTCAGTCAGGCTTTGGTCCTTCAGCTTCTGCTGGTGCTACCCACTCTGCTGGTAGCCGTCCATACTTGCTCCTTGTTTGTTTTAACAAAGTACCCGAAGCAGATTCACACATTTGTAAGAGAAAGATCTAAGAGAACAAGAAAGGGAGTGAACGTCTCATGTCTCATTCAATAAAAACAACCAAGGTAAAAAACTAGATCTAATCTGCCAAATAATGAGGTATCATTTTATGTATTTTTTTAAACTTGGTACTTCTTACATTAATAGCATACACAGCTCTGCTATATACCATGATCCTGACTATACTAGTGCCTTACTCATCTGAGCGCTGTCCTATTTTTCATCATTGGTCTTGTGGGGGAGAAGAAAGAAAAAGAGAGAGAGAGGGAAAAAAAGAGAGAGAGATGATGTTGACTTCCAGCTTGTCCAGAAGCTTATCAGGTGATGCTCTCCCTCTTTGAAATGAGCAAAATAAATTACTGAACAGTCAGGAGTTAAGACGCTCAAATGTTCCCATTTTGTGATTAGTGAAAGGCAGGAGGAGTGCACAGCCCAGCCTTCTCTCCTTCCAGTGGTCCAACAGCAGAGCAAGACCTCCTGCCAAGAGGAGATGCCTCTTCTCTTGCTGTAGCTTCTTTTTCAGCTGCATTTCTCTTATGTCTTCCATTCGGTAAGACACTTTCTTCCCCTCAAGCAGTGGTGGTGTCCAAAAAGCTACTTCTATTTACATTTGTGAAAACTGCAGTAACTGTCATGCCATAACAAATAAAGCCCAAAATAACAAAGTACAATCATGGCACAAAGTTGATTACTGCAAATAATTACCACAGGCAGATAGTTTCAGCTGTGAAACTTTTTATGAAGTGGCATGAAAACAGATACTGATGATATGTATGTCAAGCAGATTAATAAACCCCTTCCAACCTTCTCCCAAAACCGGCAAGCAAGGGAACCTACCTGCAGTTTTAAAAAGCAAGCAAATAAGACTCGATTTCCATCAACAGGCTCACACTTGCAGTGGAAAATTTTTATAACTGCTTGAGACTGAAGTTAGTCAAGGCACAGGAAAGAGCGCAGTTACCTTTTGGTGTGGCATAACATTTAAAATACATTTCAATATGTTTAAAGTAGTGCCCTCAACTTTATTCTCTAAATGGATGAACTGGCCTGTAAAACCTGTTACAAGGAACGACTATGGGAGGATTCTAAAGCCACAGAAAATATAAAGAGCTAGAAATACACAAATGCATGTACTTTTAAAATCAGGAACCTGTAAGTAAAACCAAGGTTTACATTACAATCCTATTTGCTGCACTACCTTGTCAGATACTAAAAAGCATAAACAATTTTTTCCATTCAGCAAGTTATACTGCTTTCTACTTGCTTATCTCCTTTCAGAAGCATTATTCATACAAAAAAAAAAAAAGAAGAGGAAACCAAAACTGCACAAAACCAAAAAGCCCAGACTTTTCCACCTTCTGCTTACCTGTAGCATCTCTATTCAATTAAAAAAAATCTGTCCAAACACTCCAAGGCACATCTTCACTGCACCAACCTCTGAGGCTCTTCCTCCCAAAGCACAGCTCCCCAAGGTAAGCCAAGCCCAGACAGGACTTCTTGATGTCCCACCCTCCTTGTCAGCCTCATCACCTGCACCTTCCTCCATCCGCTCCAGCACCAGAACTGCTCCTCTTGCAACCACACAGAGATCTGGTTCAAGGCAGGCATCCGGCAGAAAACTAACTTCATTAGTTTAAACTGAAGCTGCAGAGGAACCACACCTTCTGTTCAAGTGACAGCAGCCACGCTCTAAAACAGCCTTAGACCTGCGGCATCCACCTCACCGATATGTGGCTGAGACTTTACAGGGCACGGATGACCAGTGGAAGTAGGATGAACTGCTGCATGATAATCCCTTCATGTTCTACCTTGCAAGACATTGCTTGTTCATCTGGGTTTGTAGGATAAATCTAGGAGACTGGAAACCCATCTGTGCTCAGCACCCTCTACAAAATGTCCAAACAAAAGGAGTACTGTGAGTTGCATCAGGCTTGTGTTTTCACATAAGTTATATCCTGTGAACCAACTTGCATTTAATGTTTAGTTTACCATGTTTTCACTAAAATGGTTTGTATATGTACGCTTCAACAAAAACGGAGTGTGGTGAAGTTATGAACCGGAAAGAAAATACTACCTACCTATTTACAGATAACCTGTGCAGATCAGCAATCCAATAACTAACGTGGGTAACAACTTATATTAAAGTTAGAAGACTTCTTTATGAGTATGCAGTCATGAAACCGCACAGAAACTGCAAGAAGAACAAAGAGGGAACAGAGTAAGCACTACTTGTGCAAGTATGTCCTGGTACATGTCTGAAAGCGAATGGGATCCAATTCCAGCTCAGAGTTTCCATAAGGCATCCCTGCCATGTTTCAAACTTTTTCGCTTGCCTTCGTTGGGAACAGTCAGATCAAAGTCTGGATTTCTCTGGGAGAGTAGTACAGAGGGTCATTTGGCAGCATATACTGAGGGGACAGGGAAGAATGAGAAAGGATCTCTGGAAGTACCTAAAAAAGCAGTTCCTTCCCACATCCAGGGAATGGCACCGCATTTCTAAAGATTGCGCTTAGCACACTGTAATGCTCACACCTACAAGATAATGAAATACCAATGCTAGTACTAACAATGCTGCTTCTTTAATCCTTATAATAATAAATACTCCTCTGCTACCTTTTGTTTCTGACACGATCACTACCAAATGTGAAGCGCATTCTGAAAGAATTTCCCCCGCCCCGTATCTTTCAGTTCTATCTCTGAAGATGAAAACGTACAGGTTATTACTTGTGTAAGAGGTTCAATCCAGACACACAGCATGGAGCTTCCATCTTGAATTCTCCACATAACATTTTGACAATCAGCTAGTGCAGTAAAAGCTGTATTACACATTACAAGATTCTTCCAGCATTGGCCATAAAGGCCTAGCTAAAAAACAAACTCATTTTAATACAGGACCCTCAGTTAAAATTCAAGGCGGAGGGGGGGAACACAAACGCACACAAGGGTGGCATACTAGCATCCTTACCAAGCTGCTTTAGGAGCTGTTTTGAGCTATACATCACTAAAAAATAATTCTGCCATCAACTTCGGCTGTTACAGGAAAAATCACTAGGTTTACAATTTATTTTTTTTTTTTGCAAATACCAGGCTATTTTCACAGAACATGTCATTTTGTCATCTTATGAGGCGAACACCTACTTCACTAATGGTCTATTATTGTCACAACTCAAAGCTACATCTTCATATTCCAGTGGTAACTTCAAAAACGCCTCAGGGAGGAAATCACCAAGTCATTAAAATCAAATATGCTTTGAAGAATATTTGGGGTCTGTATTTAGGGGTGGGGAAAGATGTGCCTTTTAATTATTTCTTTAATTAAATCAGCTGCGAGTTTTAAAGTTCAGAGCATTAGAAACTGCTTTGATGTTTCACTTCACATAATATCAACCTTTTAGCACAATATAAACAAACATGCTTCCCCATCTTGAGATAAGCTTCACATGATGTGAACATGCAACCGAATCAAAAGCAGCTGTCAACTTAGACAAACCCATCAACTCTATTCATAAAACAAAATAAACTGTGATACAACTTTATGAATCATGGTTGCCCGTGACTGGACAAATGCACGCTGTAAGCAGAAGACATTTAGAAAGACACTAAAGGCATTTTGTAACTTCTGTTCTATTGGAATAATCTGTAACTTATTTAAGTTCTTTGACAGTCATATTAATGCACATCTTATCACCTCTCAGCCAGAGGAGAAGCAATGGATCAACAGTTTGGATATCCAAAAGGCCAAAATTCTTCCTACAACCATCATAGCAAAAGTCTTTGCTAGAAGAGTCCCTGAAGTCCCTGCACCCCTCCAGGGTGGCATATTAACAGAAGAAAAATAATTCTTTCCTAGGTTTTAGCTCAGCAGGTGCAACACTCCTCCCAAAAGCTTCCATAGCCACTGCTGGCATTGAGGGACATGGTAACAGCAACTGGAGAACCAAGGTCACCCAACAGGAGTGAGCCAAAACAAGAGGGAGCTGCCAATAACTTCACCAAATGAAAACACACTTCACAAGTTCATCTCAGGCACAGGTGAGCACAAAGCATATATTTTTTTTGGTGACGAAACACAGGACTAACCTCCCAGGAACCTCACTGCGATTTGGTCATCAAAGAGAAGTCAAACTGATTTGCGTTACACCACCTGCTGTGTTTCAAGCCAACTTACTTGATTCTCTGACAGCTGGGCATTTCTACAGGGTTATTGTTCTACAGACAGTTCCATTCTTATTCAGAACTCGAGAAAGGTGTATACCAGGAATTATTTCGCCTGTATTTTGTAGCGAACCTGCCATCACAATATCATGGCAACCACAAATGCCCTATGGTTTAATAAACCAAAGAGGAAATCCTGATGGAATATGCTCCGCCAGCAACACAGCCACTTTGATTTGACATCCATTGACTTAAGAAGCATCGCTGGTTCTCCTCCTCACCTAAATACTTGGCATTAATTTGTCAATACTGCTATGTATGCTGTGATCAGGTCTAAAATGTAGGAACTGTCTACACTGTGTGCTGGCTAATTCACACCCAGCCCAATCCAGAATATAAAAATCTCACTGTACTAAGCACATGTCTGCTTTATTTCACAGAAGATCGAGAATTCCAACCAGGGTGACAAAGAGCCAGAAATCCCACTGCCAAATCCACCTCACAAAGACCCCCTGCACACAGGCTTCAGCTAGCAATAACAGCATTCTCTCCATTCTTCTACTCTGATAACAGTCTACTGAGTATTCTCCTCAAGAATAAAGTTGCCACTTACAGCACAGAATTAGAAATCTTGTAGAAGATATTTTCTTTAGTATACTTTAATCAAAATGTGGTGGGTTTAGGTAAGTTGAATTTTATTGTGCCAACATTATACTTTTTAAAAAGCAGTAAAAATACCTCCTAGGCAAGCAAGGGACCTCCTAGGCAAGACAAAAGTTCAGAGAAGTGGATCACATGGTCAGCTGAACACTAATACCATTTTTCAAATTCTATGAAAACAAACTTGTTCCCATGAAGGCCAAATCAGACCCCAAAGCAATACTTCGCAGCTGATACAGAGCATGTTGAGAGAAGGTATTTAGATTTGTCAGCAATTCTGTTATAAACCACAGCAGTGCAAGTCAGTCTCAGACTAAAAGGAGAAGGGAAAGTAATTTGTACCCAAAGAATAAAACAGGTTCTGACTTGGACAGAAACTTGAAGAAAAATGGAGGGGCGGGGGGGGGAATAAAAAAAAATCATTCTGTTCAGGAATAGTTCTTTACATACTGTCAGCCATGGAGCCCAGAGAAACAAACTTAAGGCAGGCAACTCTTTACATAAATTAATTCAACTTTAGATTCAATGAGAATAAAAAAATGTGATGATCCAATTCAGAGATTTATCTGACTGACATCCAGAAGCACTTGCTGTCTCCTCAGACAGCCATATGTACACGCAGTAGTCTCTTGCCATTACAACGATTTAACAGGTAACTAAAGCAACTCAATGATATTTTAAAAGTCACTTCCCCAGGGAAAAACTAAATTATATTAGCAAATAGAAAAAGACTGTCAAGTGTTAGAACTCTACAATGGTCCCGCTCCATGAGAATATCTTACCTAGCTGCTGTAAATCCATCCACTTAGATCCTGAGATCCACTTACTGGGCTCTCCAAGAGCAGCTAAACAGTTTTCATTACAGAAAGAGTTGATTAAGACTCCTGTCAGTCATCACTCCACATTGCATATTCTTCGAAGGGGAAAAAGCTGTTCCCTTAATTCAAAAACTAAACTTTAATATCAAGTTAAATACTCCCAGGATTTGGTTTATTTTAACCTGACCTGCTAACTGATGCAAAAGCTGCAAACTGTCCTTAATATTAGATTTTACATCAAAATTAGCTCAAAAATTTAGAAACACTTCTAAATACAGAAAACAAGACTTAAGAGTTACAAGGCTACAGTTTATGTAGACACTGCATAAGAAAAGTAACTCTAAGTTAGGCTCCCTGAAAGTTGGGAGTATCATGACCAGAGGAAGATTTCTTTAATGAAAGAATCAAGCTCTCCTTAATAAAGTGGACTTCTCTTGTTCAGATTACATGGGAGTCTGGTTACTGCTTGCATCAGGTTGTCTGCACAAGTGATGTTCCCCAGACCAGGAACATCAGTGGGAGTCCGGTGTTCTCCCACTGTCAGCATTTGTATATGAGCACCCGACGCAGCAACTGCACCAAGTATGAACTTTTGATTCAACTGTCCATTTTTGTACAGGACACAAGACATCGCTCCCTGGTGTGGAAATATGAACAGGTGATTTTTCAGCCTACGCTATGGACATAATACTTTTTCTTCCTTCTTTCAGCCAGAGCTCCTGAAAGACAACCAAGTCAGAAATCAACTTCGCATCTCAGATGAGACTTTTACCATGCTGCATGTGCAACCAGGATTCGCTCCAATTTGCTCTCATCAGCAGGTAAGTGTTCCTATGTATCATCCTGCAACAGATGGAGCAAGTCTTCCTTATTCTCCTCCATTCCCTAACTACCAAATATGAAAGCAACACCCACTTCAAGCCTTCAGCTGCCAGGTCCACACCTCATGGAGAGTTAAGGATTTCAGC
Source organism: Stercorarius parasiticus (assembly GCA_013396915.1). Lineage (NCBI taxonomy): Eukaryota > Metazoa > Chordata > Aves > Charadriiformes > Stercorariidae > Stercorarius > Stercorarius parasiticus. The sequence goes on along the minus strand of VWZL01005521.1, from coordinate 886,364 downwards.
AGTTTTCAGGAGCACCACCTATTGAGGCTTTTATCCCTGTAATATATCACAAAACAAGAGCCATCGCACGGGTCTGATTTTTGCACCACAGGTCCTCCTGCTGCCGGAAATGGGGAGCCTGAATCTTTGACAGGACTAAAATGAACTTCTCTCTTGCTCATATTTCTGTTCCTTGGTCTTCAACACTTCAGTTAAACAGTCCAGCCTGATGGATCCAGAAACACTTCTGCAGAAACCCTCTCTTCCTGCTGCTTTTCAAAGTTACACACACACACGGAGTAGCAAGAGGGGCTGACCAGTCTCTAGGTCACCAGTCTGGACAGTTGGCTACAGCACATACCTGCTGTGCACTTTAGCCACAGCCTCGGTCACTTGACACATGTCAACTTTTCCACTATTAGCAAGCTGACCAGAGATGCAAAAAAGCAATTGTTTTTTTTTCCTTTTACTTCATAAAGGGTTAACACAAGATCCCCGTCTATGCCTACACTACATAATCTTTGCACACATCAACAATGACATAATAAAAAAAAAAGTAATATAGCAGTTTAAATTATATCTATTCTGAGAAGAATTGCACTGACTTTTACACTGATCTCACAACAGCACTGAACCTTGAAGTTACTCATTTCAGACATTAGGACAAACAGCGCAGGTCGATTCTCCCGTTATGGAACACACAATCATCATATTCTTAATCTTTTAAGCAGTGCCAAAGAACATGCCAGTGTCTGTACACACAAGCACTACGGGTCATGCTGAAATTCCTAGTGCAGTTGCTGGAGTTTATACAGCTTTACCAGATGCTTCTCAGATGAGCCATGAAGATATTCTGCAATGAAACAAGTAGCTCTGAACAAAAAGACTGTCATAATCTTGGCTTACATATCTCTAAGCGAACACACTACATCAAGCCACTGGTGGACCGAACAGCAAGATGAGCAGATTTTGTTCCTGAGGAGCAGAATTTTTCAGAAGACAGCAACCCAGTAAGATAAAAGAATGCTTGAAATAGAACATCTGAACTAAACTCTTCCAAGTTTACAGGCTAGCGGGATCCTAAGCACAACCATGTATAAGTAGTCCTCTACAATAGACGTTATCAGCCATCAGTAATTTTTTTTTAAGCTACTTTAAACTACTTTTGCAGTATTAACAAATTTGATCTATCCCAAACTTTTCTTCAGCAGGGCAAAGACAAATCACAGGATTCCCTGCTTCAGTGGAAATAAGATTAAGCACTTAATTATTTAGCAAACTATCAACCTTCAGTCAGAGCAGAACTTTATCTTCAGTTTTTATTACTACTAATCAGGCTTTAGCGAGATCCTATTGATTGGGCACTGCAAACACAGGGTACGAGGACTGTGCACTCTGAGGAAGAGTGCAGCATGGTTAGACTGTGCATCCATGCACTTGATCACACCTCAGATCAATTAGGAGACAGAACACAAGACAAATTATACACAACAGGGCTAACTGCAAAAGATTAGAGACAACTGCCTTTGTAATTTGCCCCTACTGTATTATCGTAGATAATTTCTAAAAGAAATACACTTGCAAACAGCACTTTCCACAATTACTTAGTGGGTAAAGAGGGAGAGAAGCTGATGACCAGCACACCAAATACATACAGACCCAACGCTAACGATGCTTCCTCTGAGGCAGATGAACCATTGCTACTTTTACTATTATTTTCAGCACAGCGTAGATTCCTCTGTGTACGGGAACACAAATTCCTCTCCAGCACACACACAGATGAGTAACTAGAAAATGATCTTAATTACTACATAAATCACATGTGGCTACTTAGCATAGCCAAATACGTGTCTGCATAGGAAGCACTCTCCTCAAAATTGTCTGCAGTATTTCATCAACTTCGCAAGAGAGCAACTGCGCCAAAGAAACACAAGGAAAGCAGCAATTACTCATCCCTAGGCAATTCATACCTGCCTAAAGAAACACGCAGGCTTTGTTACATGCACCTAAACACATACAGAAACTTGACAGTATTGCAGTCAGGTAAGCACTGCATCAAAACTGGAGGGGATGACAGCACGCTGCGCTAGCTTCAGTCCACCAGGGCATGCCTCTGAAGTCCGAGAGATGTGCTGGTCTTAAGACCTTTCCTGAATGTTGGCCTCGAAAAGCACAAATCTCTGCACGTGTTATATTTTTATATATAAAAATATTGTATATATTTAAGAAATGTTATATATATATATATATATATTTTTTTTTTTTTTTAAACGTGCGTGGATATATTCATTCATACATAAAACCCCTACTGTTTCTACCTGGGAGGAAAGTGCAGCATGTATTGAACAGCCTGGCCTAACGTGCTGCCTGTAGAAGTCCCCAGGGTCTTAGCTGCCTGTCTGCAAGAGGAGCTGAAGGACGGAGACCTGTCACTCTCACTTCTCTCTTCCCAATGCTTACATTGCTTGGCTTGGCTCACAAGTATGCTGTCACAGGCAAACGCCGCATTACAGACCTACCACTTCATCTAAAATCCTGTTAATCGGTTTATTTGCAACTGTTAATCCAACACTGGTGCCACTGGCTTTTTGCGCAAGGGACAACCTGAAGTATCAGTTTTTACTCCGCGTTTTCTTCATAATTTTGCTTTTGCAGTGGCTAAGTGTTAGCCAGCAAGAACCTCTTCCAAAATGGTTACTCTGACACTGTTCTTACACACAGGTTTACAGTTGAAATAAGAGATCATGAAAATGGGGTACCAAATTCTCTCCTTCCTGAAGTAACTGTTTATGGGGTTTTTTTAAATCTCTTTAGGTACTCAGATGATCCTGATCTCAGTTGCACTGCAGAGCATTTCCTTGAATTCACCAGACTCTTGTTAAAACAAAACTTCATGTGTCTGCATGTCTATTATATTGTGTTTAAATAAGCCTAAGCCTAAACATTTGGACCATGAGGCTGTAGGTGCCCAATACTTCAGCAAAAGTCCAAAGATGCAGCAGTTCTGCCCTTCTGCCTTTGCACTTAGGATAAAGCTATAGGATTATCCCAACTCAATTACATCACTTAAATCACAGAACACCCACACATAGTAGGCACTCCTGATCTTACCAGCGCAAAGCCTAGCTACTGTACTCCAACACTCAAGTGAATCGAAGTCTTCTGTTCTCCAAATAAAAAGGAAAACAAAAAAATCCATTGTTTATCTGGTGATATTCAACAAATGTTAATAACAAAGCTAGCAACACATTGCTGGTGCTCCAAAAGTTTATGCTAACAGAGAAACAACTGCCTGAGAGGCGCCTAATATACTATTAACACAATGGACTAAAGAAAAAGTCGAAAGATAAGTTAGTCACCCAGCCTGAATATCACCTGCCACTGTTGCTGCACTCATGACACAAAATAAGTTGCTGAAAATTAGTGACTTGAACTCTTCTTGAGACAGTACATTAATCCATCTCTCCTAAACTTGTTTTTAAGTTTTCATGTGCTAGTCATATAGTTAAGTCCCCAAAATTTAAACTGATGATTCTAAGAACCAACTGCGATGGTCAAGCAGTGTAGAGCAGGCAGCATCCTCTGCACAGAGCATAAATCCCGTCTCACCTCCAGAAGCCGTCAGACAGGAGAAGGGGACTCGGAGTTCACCCCAAAATGGCCACCAGGCTCCTCCAAGCTACTGACGCACACACGCCACATCAAGTGCTCCGAGATAAGAGTGAGGCAGAAACACAGAATAAGGACTGCTAGTTTACTCCAACAGTGACGTGGGCTTAAAATAGACACAATCTCTACCCCGCTCATTCTAGTTATGACAATGTTTATCCCATAATACTCACCGACTGCCAAATGGATTTAAAAAAAAAAAAAAAGAAGAAGAATGAAACATTACTGGGTATTTTTAGTTTTTGCTGGTTTTTTTTTTTTTGAATAAAATTTCATGACTACACGTCAAACACAAACCTAAACTTTTTGGCTCCAAAGCAAGCCTATAATTAGAAACCTCATTTGTTCTGCTAGTCAGGAGAGCCATTTTCCCTAGGGAATGTTACTGAAAGGAAACCCAGGAAGAGTTGTAATGGCCAAACAACATGAAACTTATTAATAACGGACACTGGTAACATAAAGCCATCCTAACTAGACTTGAGCAGTTACAAATTGCATTCTACCCCTAGGAACCGTTTTCTTCCCAAATAAAATGCTTTTTCTGTCTCTCTTCCTCTCAATGAAATGCCTAGACCCACTGTGCAAATTCACATGGAACAGACCTAAAAAAGAGCTTCTGCACCCAGAAGTTTGCCTCCTTTTTCACACTTGCACTAGCTCACCCATTAAAAAAAAATACATTGCTACATCTTTCCTTGCAAACCTCCTCTTCCAACAGTGAGAGATGGCTGGTCACCTTGCCAGGACTAGTTAGGGATGAGACATTCACCCTCTGCCTTTTGCCTCTCCCCTTCATACCTCCTCTGCTCTTTTACATCCGCTTTCCACTTCCAGATTTTTTTATGAATTTCCTTTCCCGCCTCCATTACCACACCTGCAAATTCCACTGACGCGCAGAAAAGAGGACCACAAAAACAATGTCATGGCAGAGGGCACTGGGTACAGCGGAAGGAACTAAGACGGTGGGTCTGGAAGCCATGAAGACCGAGACCAGTAAGGGGAAGAGAGAGAGAGAGAAATCAGACTTCAGACGGGGAAGGACCGGTGTTGACAGCGAGGCAACGAGCAGGAAGAAAGCATGGATTTCTGGAAACTGCCAACAGAAGCAATTCCATTTTTCTTGCAAGCACTTCTACAGAGCCCTACATGAAATGGTGAAGAACAGAGCACAAACATGCAGTTGCTTTTTTCTTTAAAGAGCAAAGCAGCACCAACATTTCGAGCTTCTACCTCCAAGCCATTTTGCATTAGACATTAAGCAGAGTTCGCTCACAATTTGCATGCAAACTATTCACAATTCAGATGCTAAATACAAGTTGCAGGATTTACCCTCTTCTGACAACCGGGACCCCTGATCTTCACAGCAGCACCAGCTTCTGAAGGAGTCTTTCCTCAAGCACAGTGGTGTCCTCTCTCACAGATCCCTCACACATAAGGGCAGGGAGAGAGATCTTGTCCATAGCCTCTTCTTGCGTTTCTGACCCTTACAGTTACAGTGGAAGGGGACATCAAAATGCAGAGCAGGCTCAGGGATGTCCCCAGGTCTTTGCAGTGATCCTTACAGAAAACAGGAGCTTAAAAAGGCTGGGAACTAACCCAAACGCCAATCACAACACTGTAAAAGCCACTGCCCACCAAGCCGCCTGAGAAAGGAGAAGTATCACAAGGATTTACATCGACCCTGTTCAAAGTGTGAGAATACAGGGAACTGGCGCACGGAAGGGAAGCGCAGAAAAGATACGCAGGAAGATGCGTGTCCCTCCAACATCTGGTAGGGCTTGCAGGAGCAGGCATGACTGTTTTCACTTTTCCTGAAAGGATGGGGGAGGCGGGAGGAAAGAGGGAGAGAAAGGGGTCAGCTTTCAAAAGTGTGCAAAACATCTTCTTTTGGTATTTCTCTACAGGGAATGGACAATTTCCAAAGGCTTGATCATAACAGAAGCACGGGCCTGATCTTGCGGAAGCCTATGCACATGGATAACTTCGCCTCACATGAATAGTCACACTGGCAGGATGAAAATACTTATGGTTCCTCCTTTTTCATTTATTAAATGAGTCAGTGCAAACACAAAACAGGGACACACTGAGCTTAATCTAGCCTCCAATACTTAAAGTTTACCACAGAAGATAAGAAATCTTAAATAAAGCTAAACTTTCATGAGCAACAACACTGCTTAAAGCAGCCTGCATTTTATGCACGTTTCCCTCAGATTAAAGTATTTCTTGCTTCAGAAATCACTTTGGGACCACTGCTTGGCCCCAAAATACCATGCTGCCTGTCATACGCTGTAATGTCTTTTATGCTTCAGGTTTTCTTAGAAATGGTATAGAGAGAAGAGGAGACAAATCTTTAACCCCTTATAGAAGATTAGGCATAATTAGCAAGGCCCGAAGGTACTAGCATAGGACTTTTACACCAGAATTGGTATCAATCCATTAATCCTGTTTTAGCTGCAGAAGTGGAGGTACATAAGTAAGCCTGTACACATCCCATTAAACGGAAGACAAAAATTCACCCAGCTACTTAATTTCCTTTTTTTTTTCCCCTTTGGAAAGCCATGCAAAACAAGTCCAAATGTTACTACTGAGTTCTGCACGCACAGCTGCAAGCCCAACGCTTTGACCCCCAAGAGAAAGGGGGCAGAGGGAGCTAAAACAGAGCGATAAAAGTAATTGCCAGCACTTAAGTCTTCTACAAGAAAAGAAACCCCCACTGCAGAACTTAATATCTGTATAGTTGAGAAAGACACAGAAACAATAACTAACGGCTCCCCTCTTTTCGCTCAAGGGGACATAGTATGCATTTTTTGACTAAACCTCAAATACAAACCAAAAGTAACATCCTCATCTGTACAAAGAGGCTTATTATGATTGTTATTGCTGGAAGGGGAAACTCACTCTTACTGGCCACATGACTGTTGAAATCTACATTCAGCATTGTTTGGGGATTTTTTTTTTTCTTTATAACTCAGCAGCTCAGAGCAACGGGTAATAACTTTATGACTAGAAACATTAGCTGAGTGTTTCTGATGCTGCAGAGTCAGCAATACAGATGAATTTGTTCCAGGCTACTAAAACACGTACCCTGCAGCACCTCACTGCAGTATTCTTTTGGGAACCATTACTAGAGCACAATATCAAATTTTAGGGTTTTTTTTCCATCCCTCCTTGCTTGGAAATGTTAACATCACATACAGCGATTTACGCATTTGCACAACTTACTACTTATACAACTAGTATTTAGTAAGACAACTCGTACAACAGCATCCTAAAGACACACATGCGTTTTTAGGATCTGAATCAAGCCCTGGGACTTCTCACATCTCATGACAGCAGCCACACACAGCCTGAGAGCAGCGAGGTATCTGTTTGCACAGTAACGTCACGCCATGGTCCTCCTCTGTAAGGGCCATGTGGCAGCCAACGCTGGACAAATAGGTTAGCAGATGAAGTTCAAGGATGCCCGGCAGGACTTGTCAACTTCCAGAGAGTCCCTTAGGTCAGTGGGAGGCTGAAACTCAAGATGGATGAGAAAAACACGACCCCCGAGGAGGGGTGCAGCGAGAAGCACCCTGGGGAAGCAGCCACGACCAGATAAAAAGCTCGTCCCAGCCTATTTGCACAAGGTGCCCGAGCTCAGGTGTAGGGAGAAGGTGCGGCCAGGCTCCCTGCCAAACTTCGCGAAGGAAGCCAAATCTCAAGAAAGCTCTGTGCACTTCCTTGAACAGGAGTTTCCCAAGGGGCAGTTAGAGGGCTTAAGTTTTAAGCAAATTACAAACAGGGCATAACAAATGGAGAACCTCAGAGAAACAGAAAATAAGGTTGGCTTTCTGCAGCACAACATAGCCTAGAAGGACGGCTGTGGGCAACAAACGATGGGTCTTGACAAGCCCCACCAGTGGGCCAGAGGGCACCCAAGGTATCCAGACTTTGACAGGGAAGTTTAGGTCTCCATAGCAGCAGTAATATCGACACCAAAGTGCAGTGGGGAAAAAACACCAGAAGTTTGTACAAAGAAACAGGCGCTGAAGAGAGAGGAGCCACAGACGCTGGTGGGAACAAGGGAAGAAGAGCTAGCATAAACAAAACAGGCTCACTAGCTAACAGTTTCCAAAGATATAAACCACCTCTAGAAAGAGATCCAGCACTTTGGGAAGAGAAAAATGAGAGGCACCGGACTGCTTAACTAAAGAATCATGTCATTTACCCTATATGGTTCAACGACTGCTCTAGATCAGACAAGGACTGTTCCGTCTTGTATCCCTGACATGAGTTCTGCTCCTAGGAGAGAGGGGCTGGTTCTGTCATGGCACGACTTCCTCAACACTTGCCTCTTTGCCTACAGCCCTGAAGGTCCTCCACCGAAATTTCAATGCCGAGGACAAGAGGGGTTGGTTTGGGGGGTTTGCTTTGTTTTTAATCAGTTCTTCACTTCAAAGCCCACTTACAGTTGGCTTCCTGAGACTGAATGCTTAAACCAAGGCACTTAAAACACTTCTGAGGGCCGTTCTCTGCCAACAAAACCGCTGAAGAGGCCGTCGTTCCCCTGCAAGCCAGCTCCCAGCGGGGTGAAGCAGCAGACCCTGCCGGACCCCGGCAGAGCCGATAGCCGGGCCGATAGCACGCTTACTCACCACACAAACATGTGATTTTTTGATCACATCCCTAGCCCGCCGGGCTCAGGGGGTTGGGGGGGAGTTAGACCCGCAGTCCGGCTCCCTCAGGCCGGTTCCCGAGCGGGGCACCCCGGCGGGCTGCCGGAGCCGGCCGGGAGCCCCTCGCTCGAAGCCCGGGGAAGGAGGGAAGCCCTTCCCCGCTGCCACCTCGCCGCTCCCTCCCGTGCCCCGGGCGGCTCCGGCCAGTCCTTCCCATGGAGGAGGGGGCGGCGGACACGTGGAGGCTGAAGCCGGAGGGAAGGAAGGCGGCGGCCCGACCCGCCACGGCCCAGCCCGGCCCGGCGCGGTCGCCCCTCAGCCCGGCGCACGGCACTTACTTGCGGGGCGGCCCGGGTCTTGCCCGGCGGCCTCCTGAAGAAGGAGGTGCGGGCGGTGAAGAAGAACTCCTCGGACTCCTCCTCCTCCAGGCTACTGTAGCCGCTGCTCATGCTGCTGGTCCAGGTCATCGGCGGCGGCTGGTGGTGGTGGTGGTGCTGCTGCTGGGGCCGGGCGGCG
>VWZL01005521.1:751507-877508 GCA_013396915.1 Stercorarius parasiticus | reverse complement strand
CCGCGGGCCGAGCCGAGCCCCACCAGGCGGGGACGCCCCTGCCCGCCCCGGGCAGCAGGTGAGGGGGCGGCGGCCGAGCGCTTCCCGCCCCCCGAAACACCGGCACGGCGAGGGGGGTCCCGGTGAGCCCGCGGCCGGGCGGCGAGGGGGGGATGAAAGGTCGGGCTCGGGTTGGAGTTACCGAACCCCCTCCTGGCCTCTGGGCTGGCACCTTATCACCCCCCCCTCCTTAATTGCAAGCAACGAGGCAGTCGAGGAGGAGGTGGCGGCGGCGGCGGGCTTGCTAAAGAAAGAAGGTCCCAAACTTTCCCCTGCTAATTACCTGCTTTAGCTCTCCTACGCTCCTCTGAGAACAAAGTTATTAAAAAACAACCAATGGCAAAATAATTGCAAGCCTTTCCTGCCTTGTTCGTCCAGTAATCCTTGAATTTAAGCTTTGCAACCGGTAGCAGGCCCAAATGGCGCTGGGCAGTAACAGCTGCCGTAGGGGGTGGCCCAGCCTCGCCTCCTGACACCGGCCCCACGGACTATTAAGTCAATGGAATTCGTGGCCCCAGGAGGTAACGAGGAGCGAGGCTTGTGAAGACTCGGCAGAGATTAGATATGTGTACAGATAGCAAGAATATCCAGCGCTGCAACTGGGAAGCATATTTAAAAAGCACACAAGCTCTGATAAGATACAGGGCATACATCGGACTCATTATTAATGGGGGAAATGACAGACGATGCCTGAAGGCCAAGTCACTCCGTAATTAGCTGCTTCAGAGTTTCTCATGTCTTCCCTTAATTTGTCTAGGGCTGGTCACTGTCACAGACAGGATACTGGGTTTAAGGTAGGGCTTCCTAAGGCTGCCCGAAAAAGCAGACTTGCCTTTCCTGCACGCCCTCAGCCCGGCGTTCCAGCTGTCCCCATGCCACCGCAGTGGTCCCGCGGGGGGAAGTGAGTCACCTCAGCCACTCGCCGCTGGAGCAAACCCCGGGAGACAGGGCTGTGGGGATCAGGAAGGAGGGCAGGCTACACCTTCCAGCAACAGCACAGCCTTAGATTAAACAGATTGGAAGCGGCGTGTTTACTAAACCTCGGTCTAAGCCGTGGTCCCAGTACTCAGCCACAGATGTTTCTGGGATGCCATCAGCTGACGTCTCCTTTCCCTCTTCCCCATCTCCATCTCGCTGACCCCTCACAAACTCCTCATTTGTTATGTATGGCCATTCCTATCCCGCCACCCAAGTGGGGACTGGGTCTGTTTCTACCAGCTAGGTGCTCTTCCCCCACCAGTATGCCATACATATTGATAAAAGTCACCTCAACACCAGCAAAACAGCTCACACTGAGAAATAAAACCAGTTAATCAGTTTGGGAGGTGTTAAATCCTTACTTTCCCATAAACTCTGATTCTCCCAGATTTTTGTATGGAGTTCTGGTATGTGGCAGATTAGAGGGCTGCATAGCTTTTAAAAACAAATAATTGAGTTTAACAGAGTATATGCGAATGTGTCAGATCTTGACCCCACTTGTTGGCACTGTAAAGCCCCACAGTATTCAAGATAGCTTTAAGCTGAATGCCAGGTTACTTGAATGCGACTGAAACGTATTAAAATGCTTGCTTTAGACAAATGAGCTTTGTGTTACCTGGCTCGCCAAGACCAGCCCCATGCCAAAAGGAAGTCCCACCAGAGATCTGCTGGGCTTGCCTCTGAACCTGTCTGAGACCCAGCAACCTCAGTTTACAAAGCTTTTGGATATAACGCCCCTGACCGTGACCACGAGGAAGGTGAAGGTTTTTAAGTGACTCGGGTGTGCTAGAAAAGCAGATTTGTGTTTTCAAGCTAGAAAAGTGTTTTTAAATGTAATCCGCTGGCCACTTGACGGACTCCCCAGCAACAAAAGTCACTGTGTGCACAGTTTGTTTGCTTGGCCGCCGGCTCAAACCCGATAGTGTGTGGGTGGACCATCAAGCTGGCAAAGCGGATCATTGTCACAATAAGCTGCTGCCAGGGAGCTCAGAGTCCATCTGTGCAACATCAGTTGCAAGTCCCAGGCTCGACCTTATATCTTCTCTGGCAGCAAGGCATGGCATTCACCTGGTCTGTCAAGCATGATTTGTATTGGTAACGCTGAAAGAATTACAGTATCGTTTTCTCCCACTGCAACAAAGAACGATGGAGAAAATATGTCTAAGTTCTTTGTGATCTATCTTCCAGTATGAGTTTGCTCCTCAACTATAGCTCTGGTTTTAAGCCTAGTCATTTTGACAGTGATTTTTTTCTACTTTTAATTTTTAATTTGACAGTGATTTTTTACTTCAATTTTTTTCAGACATGACACTGAATCAAACAATTCACATGAAGGTACAGAGGCGATGCCTTTCAATTTTGATTTGCTTGGTGCTTGCAAATAACATATCCAAATCCTACCAAGTATTTTGCAAGACTGATACTTAAAGATTCATTGGTACCCCTGTGGATTTCACTGTTCCCAGGCTACTCTCTGTTCATATTTTCAAGGTCTCTGTCCCCAGACAAGTACTTTTCCACCTTCTTAAATTGACTTCTTGATCTTACATAGGTAAGATTCATCCAAGGCTCTTTGTTAGGTGCTGCACTGAAACCTGTACACTACCAGCCTTGCATTATTTTTGGTTCACTCTGACAGGCCTTTTAAATAATCAACAAAAAAAACCCCACACTGCATAATGAAAACAAAGACAGCCATGTCTCAAGATAAAGTTAGTAATAAGCTTTCTGAAAGCATACTTGTTCTTAAGTAGAATTATTGAAGCATTAGGTTAAAATAATGAAGTTAAAAGCCAAGGAATGTGGAACAGGAGAGATCTAAAACATCTACAAGCACTTTAGAAGTTCTCAATCAGTCCTTCCAAGAAATAATTCAACCCAGTGAGAAATTAAGCTGCCAAACAGTGTTCACAAGATCACACAGGCAACTGGCAAGAAGGAAATGCTTTCTTTTTAAATGAACAATTAAGTTCAAGTAGCAAGTAGTGCTGCAAATGCACCTGTGAAGAAAAAGAGAAGAAACGTTTTTGGTGTTTTATTAAAGCTTGATGACACAGGTAGAATTTCAGAATATTTTTAAACTATAACCCATTCAAGCCAGTTAAAAGTGGTGACTCAAGTAACACAACCAAAAATAGTAATGGGCATCGTGTGTTCCAAAGCTAGAGTCTCATGAATAAAATATTAATAAAAAGCAATCACAGGCAAAGATAACCTGTGTCATATACAGCTTTCTGTTGTGTAGGGGGAAAAAGAATATTTAAAATCACTGTTACATTCAAGGATAAAATTCAGCTTTAAATCACTTTGTGGTTTTGGAGAGTCGGTTCAGAGAAATGAAACATCAGGCATAGCTTCCAGAAAAGTGGAAATTAAAGCTGAACTTCCTAAATGGCAAAACAGGTGTGAATAATTTAACGAATCTGTCAAGGATGAGGACTTTCAACTACCATAATTGAAATAACTCTGAGAACCAGACATAGAATTTCACACAGGTGGACTGCTTCACAAGTCCTCCAGTTTCATTTGTTTATTTGTATCAAAATATCACTTTATTGAAGTGATCACAATACCACAGGAAAGTATGGTTGACCAGAATTACAACAGGTAGTTCAGTAAATTCATCCCCTGGTCTGAAGAAGAACCGAGGGCTTTACACCATCCCTAACAGACCTTTAGCTAACCCATTCTTGAAATACCGTATGGTAGTGTAACATCTACCCAAAGTTATCCCTTCCAGTGTTTAAGCTATTTATTGAGTTAGAAAGTTTTTCTTAACATCACATTCTAAATCTTCAACCTTGCCCATTTGCTTCTTAGCAAAAGAAAGAGAGGGAGAACAGTCCATCGATGTTTTTTATAGGAACTTTTTGGGTATTTTAGGACTCTCTCTTTTCCCCCCCATTCTGCTTCCCAGACTAAACAAAGGGACAACTGATAAAACATCCTATAGAGTTTACATTAACTCCATCAGCAACTGCATGATGTTTACATGTTTCTAAAACATCCCCTTAGCCCTCTGACATAGAAACTGGGAGGACTCAGTAAAACAGGAAAGCTACTAAACATTCACTCGGCCAGGAATGCTGCTTTGAGCCCCAGGACTAAGATGCTCAGGTCTACACACTTGGTCTTTTTTCCAGACTTTTGCCAGACTACATCAAAAGGCATGGGATCAAAGGAGCCGGAAAGCAAGATAGGGCATGGGCTTGGAGAGTTCTGCAGCATTTGAGACTCTTTTTCTATTAAAATAAAAACAGTAATGTGGAGGTCTCAAGAGAAGAGCCTATAGATTCCTCCTGACTTCAGTCCGCCCTGGGGGAAACCCTGCAAGGGTGCTGACGAGATGCTCCATCAGGCAGGACCTCTGGCAGCCTCCAGTGGGGTCGGAGCGGTGAAGGGAAGCAGGACGTGGGCTGTGGGATGGAAAGGGTCAGCGCTGAGACTAAACTCCCTTACCTACCTCTAAACGTGCATTAGTATCCCCTGGTGTCACCAGTGTTTTGCAGCAAGAGTTTCATTAACGACCCTGGCAGTATTTATAATTCTAATTGCTATGAATTTGCAAGATGCCCCCAGCCCCTGTCTGCTTCAGGAAACCATCTGGTCACTTCTGGAGTCCTGTGGTTTGCTCTCTCCCTCTTATTTTCCACCTTCACATGCCTTTACCAGTGCCAGCCCTGATCCTGTAAAGACTTGACCATGGACATTGCTTTATCCATGATTAGTCCTTATGGGACATACTAAATTTTAAGATATGCTTAGAACTGAAATCCAAAAGGGTTCACACCTAAAAGGACATTGAATTTAGCTTATTTCGAACATATTTACAGGGAAATATAATTATTCCATGATATTCATTACACAAATTATGGCTGTATAGCAAAGACTTCCCCAAAACAAGTTGCAGAGGAAGAAAAGTCAGTTTTAACAGACTGTCCCTTTAAAATCAGAAGAAATAATTCAGAAATTATGTGGCTGTAGTTTTTCCTACATTCTAGCTGAAAACAGTGGTAATTTCAAACAATCAAAGCAAAGCAATAAAGTTGAAATACAACCAACGCAGAACATCCACTCAGGCTTGTAGTTTCCTTACACCAGTAAACTTTCTGTTTACTCATTTCTCCCATTTGTCTTGAATTAATAGCTCAGGTCTGTTTAGTACCACTGGCAGCAATGACAATTACCCTTTGATTCATACTCGTTAATTCAAACAAGGTCATTCCAGCCACACAGGCACATGACTGCAGACTGAAAGCGAACAGGAGCCAGCTAAACAGCCTCTCTCCATCTCCTGGTGAAGAAATGCCATGGGCACGTGTGCTTGCTATGCTATGGCAGATGCAACTTTAAAAAGCACTATCAGGAATCCTCTTCCAGCTCCTGAAATTCTTAATTCTGCCTCACCCTTAAGTCCCCTTAGTGCAACTCTTTCATCCAAAATCCTCAAAATGAAAGGGATACCTGGAAACTAAAAATAAGCCACGTAATCACTTTCTTACTCACACGTTCACAAACTTGCAGTCACACACCAAATATTCATCCACCATACTGTCGTGGTAGATACTTAGACTGGCCAGAGATAACAGAACCCAGAGCAAGTTCACTTCCCTCATAGCATCTTGGGGTTGTGCTCGGAGCAGTCAGACCTACATTATTTTGAAGGGAGATAAAAAGGGGATGGAAAGGGGAGATTGTGCTTGTCTCCTTTTTTACGATGCTGCAAACATGCGGCCACCTACCCTCAGGCACAGTCTTACTGAGATCAATAGAGCTACGCATAATTTTAAAACATGCACACACACAGTTTGGAGGACTGGGGACTTTACCTTGGTTCCAACCTAAAGCTATAGAGATGAAACTGTATCCTTCCTCACACTTTTGGAATTACCACCATCCTTGGGTTAGAGTTTGCTAGTTTCCCAGAATATTCAAACAATACCCCTTTTTACCTCGAAAAAGATGTGGGTGTCATTGATCCAGCTTAGCAAGATGACTCAAGACTGGCCAGGGTAAGGCTACAGGTACAGCCTTCACCAAGGCAGTATTTCTGCAGTTTGAAGACACTGCCATGGCGTCTGGACTCCTCATGCCATGTGAGCACCAACCTTCCCACATCCTGCCCAAAACCCACCAGGACCGACTGCAAGACTCCCATTGCCTTTGAAAAGATTTGGATAAAGCTCCTAAAGCGATCCTCTACTCTACTTGTATGCATTTTTCTTTAGGGTATTTGCATCCCAATTAGGCAGAAATGCTCTCCAAAGCAGACACATTTGCTAGTAGTTGACTATAAACTGCATTATTAAACAGATACTTTCTTGACACAGATAAGAAAAGGTAGATTTTACAATACAAATGATGAACAAATATTTTGGATGTCTGTCATACGTTTGTTTCACAAGTCTGTCAGCACCCAGATGTAGCCCCAAAGCCTCCACTCAATAAACAGGTGAAGAATTCATCCTTACTCACACAGTCCCATTGATGTGAATAGTCAGACGTTAAGTCTGACTGTTATAAGTTAAGTATAAGTTAAGGTTGGCGTAAGGGAAGCTCAGAGGCCTGGGAGTGCTGTCATCTAATTCTCTGTAAGCACCCTCATCTTGCCAGGGTAAGTGGTAGAGCTGCTATACAAGAAAATACAATCTTAAGGAAATATTCTATAATAAAGCATACAAAACCCAGACGTTCTCCTACTTTTAATTCTCTTCCTAATTGCTAACAGTATGTAAAAATACACGGGGCAGTAAAATTAACTAGGACCTTCTGTTTTAAGTATAGAAACCACAACTGTGGAAGCTCAGCGTGCTTTGTGGATACCACAAAAGTGTGAGCCCTAATGTGCTGTAGCTGCAACCCGATTCCCAGCATCTGTCCTCAAACTAGGGAACTGGTGAGGGATGGGGCCGTCTGGTCAGGGAATCACATCCACATTGTCATTTCCTAGACAAAGAACAAGAAATTGTCCTGTCATACTGTGTACGAGATGACGTTTTGCTCTGTTTCATAAGTCTGATTGTGATAGATAGTAGAAACTCCCTAGAAACTGTCCCCACAAGTTTAGGACTTTCTAGTAAATCATCTTGACAAACAATCCATGAAGACAAGCATCCCAGAAAGTGCTGTTTGACAGGACAACAGATCTGACAACTTGTTGCTGACATGCCCGTCTAATCCATCCGGTCCATCCTCAGCTGGAAAAATCTGAAAAAAATCAGCCTCGCAGAGCAGTGCCCTTCGCCTGCCGAGCCAGCCCCGCCAGCTTGAAATGCTGGGGGCTGCAGCAGGGCAGCTCCCGCTTGCCCCCCAGCTTGCCAGCCCAGCAGGCACCCCAGAAGCCGCCAGCTGCTAAGGCAAGGTAATTAAATTTCCCCCCTTCCTCGTACTTCTGCACAAGATTAACATTTTTCGCATTTTCAGTAGGATGTGGCCACCTTTGAAAATTTTGCCCTGAATCAGCCTTTCTTTTAGCCAGTTCTCACTAACTCCTTTCACATTTGGTCCGTGCCCCATTCACTGGCCTAAGGCTTCCCGATTCCCTCCTTTGCTGTCATGTTCTTCCTCCCCTGATGCAAGACCATCAGTGCAGGGGAAAAAAAATAGGACAGTTTAAAGAAGAGACAGGAGTGCAGGGACTGGAAAAACCACAAGTGATAAATAGGCAAATTGGCAAAGTAAAAACCAAACAAAAAAGGTAGTATTTTGAAATAAGAAACAGATTTTTCTATCCAGAATTCCTGAAAACCCCAGAACAAATGGCCAGACAGATTTCTGGGTGGAAAAAGAGCACAGGTCCAGGAAAACTGAGATGTATGCTTTTACTTTTGAAGGAAGATTTAGAGAAAAAACGTACTGAAGAATTAAAAAGGATAATTATGGGAAAAGTGCACTACATGAAAGGGCAACTAAAGAAAACGTAGGTGTCAGGGCTGAGAAGATATTGCAGAAGTAGAAAAGAGAAAAGGAAAAAAAGAATATATGGTGGTGCTTTTTTTTCTTTCAAAACTGTGGCATGATGTGCACAGCATCTTGAATCCTCAATTTATCAGATTTAAAGTCAGCCTCCTGGCTTCACATACGGAGGGAAGAGGAAGGGAGGGAGCGGACACCTTACATCAAGGAGAAGTCCAGGAGAGCTGCAGATGGCACGGGGGGCTGTAGCCTTGTCAGAGTTTTCCTGCTTCTGTGCAGCTCTTGCTCTCCTCTACCTACATTTTGTCACTCAGATGTGACGACAGCACTTTGGGGTGAAAAAAAGAGATGACCAGAGGGAAAATAAGCAACATTTGCATTTAGATACAGCAGAAAAACCATCCTACCCTGGGGGAAAAATGCTATTTATGCCTCTGCCTGCTGCCACAACTGGTTGTGCCAAGGGTGAAGAGGTCAGAGCCCGAGCCCTGGGCTGATGCAGGGCAATTTGATGTGACTTATTTGATTTATTAACCAAAAAACCACCTACATTATAAAAAATAAAATACAAACAGGATATTTTGGGGTCTCAAAGACCAGTACTCGTAAGCTGAGAAATGCCTCCTTCATGTCTGACTGCCTTGAGCTTAACATTTTCCCCTCAACGCTGCAATTCAGGGCATGACCAAGACCCTCCTCACTTCTTCAGCCTCCAGCATAGGTCAGACACCGGCCAGTACTCAGGTCACAAAGGAAACTGTAAATCTGGCATTTGAAGACGTTAAGTCTGATTGCTAGATTTTGCCTGTTTGCTAGAGATAGCCTTTTATACATAACATGCATAATGTGACCTGCAATTGATAGGATTTGAACTTACACTGCCAAATAATCCAGCTTCCCAGCTCAGTCCCAGGGTCTGGTGCTGTGATAGTCTTATTTTACATGTGAGTTCATTTGTGGGCCCTCTTTTACAGCAAATCAGTGCATTTCCTTCAAAACAAACCCCAGAGGGGCAGCCAGCAGCCAGAAATCATGCCATGTCAGAAGCATTGACCCTTTAGCTCTCCTCTGCTCTTCACCATCCTCTCATGCTATCCCAGCCAGTGTCGCCCCCCCAGCCTCCCCTCACATTTTCCAGGCAATTTGAACAAATAAAATATGCATGCCGTATCTTAAGTCCACAGGTGTAGGGGCGTAGGACACAGCGTGCTCTAGGAGGGGACAGCTCTGAAAAACGTGGACCTGAGCCACTCTGCACCACGTGGCCTGAGGCCAGGGGTCACTCCCTGGGATGGAGGCCTGTGGCTGCAGAGGGACATAGTCATAGCTGGCTCAGAAGAATCAGAAAAAAACACTATTCTTAGAAAATAAAACTCTTTTCTTGTTTTACTAAGCTTGGGTGATTAGTCTTCACTGTGATTTGAAAAGGCATGATCCGAAATTTTAATGCTGTTATCATTTGGATGGAGAGAAGTGGTGGAAGAACATGTAAAAAGAGGGTTTATACTGCAGAGCTTTTAATATGAAATTTTGCCAATTGCGGGACATGGCAAATTGTAGAGAGATCCTACAGAAGCAACATTTCTGGTATTTTCCCACAGCAGCAATGCCCAAACTCTGATGCCATGGCAATAGATTGATTTTTCAAGGCTTTAAGGAGCTTCTGGAAACTAAACTAGTTGTAAAGTAAGCAAGACTTTTATAAAATCGCTTGCAGTTGTTACCCAGTCCCTTTTCTTCAGCCATGGCCACAGACTCACCGCAGAGAAGCACTATTTACATCCTGCTGTTCGACAAGGCAGGAGGGTTTCAGATGGGCATCTGCATGGGCGCGTTATAGAAGAAGGTCTGTGTTTGAGCACTGCCTCTCCAGCAGGACCAGCGCTTTACGGAAACTTGGTTAAAAATCACCGAAAACGGTAGATCCGAAGGAGAAGCTGGGGGAAGGGAAGCAGAGGAGGCGAAGCAGATGTGTCTAACTCAGGCTGTTTTACAAGCTGTGACTCCAGCATTCGGCACCAAGCATATGCTGTATTTTCTACTTGAAAGCCAACTGCCACTTCAAATGGAAATGGTTTTGTATGTGCTGCACCATAAAATTACACAGACACAGAGGTCCACGCTAACTAGCTGTTTACCTCTATGTCCTACCACAGCACATAAGTTATAATCGGAGGAAGGAAACTCCTAGGAGATCTGAAGGCTTTAATTGTTTCAGCGTGCAGATGGTTTGCATTACAGCAAATCGACACAGCTCAAGGTCAATCCATAGTTCAGCAATAGCTGCTTTGGCAAGTGAATTTCAGTTTGTTTACGCCTCTTCTGGGGAAGGTTTAACGGCTTTGTTACTTATTTTATAGATATTTCTAGGCTTAAGAAACACCGCAACAGGTGAAACTGGAGGAGCGTAGGTTGCCACAGCCATTTCCTTCATGTCTGGTACTAAGCAATTTTTAGAGCAGCTAAATATAGCTGTTTTCCTACAACATTTGAACACTTTGTTTCAACATGTTCGCTTTTCTGTCACTGACATAAAACCTCTCTGTTACAGACTCGTGAAGACATCTCCCGCAACTCTGATTTTCTTTGCTGTGTTGAGATTTGCCACACAACCTCTGCACCGAGAGACTGAGGTCTGACACAAGCAATTACTTCTGCCCTTAGCTATCAGCCTGCGCTGCCCCTCTCCCAGAGGTTCCTGGTCCCTCAGCACAGGCAGCTCAGCTGTTCGCGAAGCAGCTGCTGATCGGCCTTAAATTAGGGTTTAGATGGTTAGGATAAACTGGAACCAATTCCGATTATTTTTTTTATTTTTTTTTTTAATAGCACCAGGCTGAAATCTGCCACCGTACAGCAGCTGCTTCATCAGCTGAGCCATCCCTCGGGGCGAAATGGAGCTCCCCAAGAGGAAAACAGGCTGAGCACCAGGGCAGGGGGGCACTACTGCAGCGATACCGAGGTAAGATGTCACTGGTCAGAGGCTGGAAAGCTCCATGGAGGAGAGGAACACAAAGTTCTCTGGGGCACAAAGCCCCAGCCTGCGTGAGCCGCAAGCACTTTCTTTTGTGCTGTATGCCAACTGGATCCCAGATCTGTCCGGGTAGCTGCCATTACAAAAGCAATCCCACCAACCCCAACAGTTAACAAACTGCATCCGGCAAAAAAAGTGCATGATTTTTGTTTGAAAAGGGATGGTCTTTATTCCTCACGCCTTGTCTTTGAGTTCTGCTGATCAGTGCTTATTCCCATCAGTCACGCTGTCTCCACCATTTACCCTCTGCCCGCAGAGGCAGTACCAGACCGCCACATAATCGTGGAGCAGCACCACGTCTTCCCACCTGCGCTCAGTGTCTGGAGTGCCAGACCTGGAGAGAAACCACAGCAACGCATTGCCGAAGAGAGGTTATGTTCGTGTGACTCAACGGATGTAGAGATGCATCTGTATGTCCATATGTGCAGGTAATTTAACACTGAGGGTGCTCCTCCCCTCCCCTGAAATGAGACCAAATTAGCAGACTCACAGGATAATTGAAAGATGGGCTGTACCTCAAGGTCAGAAAGTAATCAGTGAATGTGCAGTCTGCTTGCAGTCCGCGAAACATGTCAGAAAGATCACTGAATGTAACATCACAGCAGAACAATGCTAAAAAGCCCACACTCTTTTCTGTGAGCATTAGGGCATCTATCTTCATTTCATTTGGGTCTGAAGGTCTTAAAAACTATCTGTTTCAAAGACCTGTTTTTAAATTGACTTCGTAAAACTCTGCAAAACATTTAAAAAGAGGCTTGTGGCAGGGCTGTGAGGATCTGAAACAGAGAGGCACACCGAGGCTGTGAGCCGTACCTAAGAATTTCAGATCCACGTCCTGGAAGCAATCTCCTGCCACGACCCCCCCCAGCTGCGCTCAGCGGTCCTCAATGTGGCCTTAACATCTGCTTCAGCATCTGCTCTTTTGGGAGGATCTCCCTCTGTGTGCTCTGCTGCTTTCAAAGCCCTGCCTGCTATTGCTCAGGCGGCTGGCAGCCGTCACCACCGCTCTGCGGTCAGGCAAATACCCTTACAAGGAAACGCAGTGATTCTCCCCTCTCCTCGGAGGGAGTCCGGCCGGCACAGCCATCACTGTAAATCCAAAATCCATCTTTATTGGATCCATTTAGGGATCCAATAGGGATCCTTTGGGAGGCAAAAGGACAGCCTGAGCTTTAGGTCTAATTCTTCGCATGGATGATAAGCTGAGGTGCATTCACAGGACAGTGTGTAAAGTTTGTCTAGCTCCTAACTTGGACAGGAGGCTGCGGGCATCTGGGCCAGAAGACGTGCGGCTGCCAGAACGAAACAGACGGCTGGGAAGCGGAGCAAACTGCCTCCAGAGCAAACTGCTCCGGCAGAGCAGCCCTGCCAACAGATTCTGCAGGTCAGCTATTGAAATGATTTGCACATCAGCATATTTCAAATTTCACATGCAGCCTTTTCCAAAAGACCTCAGCAAGACCATTTGTAAAGAAGGGGCTGTTCTCGGAGGAAAGCAATTTCCTATAGAATCCATTTCCTTACTCAAACACCAGAAAGGTGGAAGGTTTTCCTAAAGCTGGCACTGAGGGCATATCTGTGACATGGAGATAATTACTGGAAGTAACCGGTGAAACTGCCAAATCGGGCTACGGAAGAACTGCCAGAAATTTTTTCCTTCTTAATTGCAGCCAAAAACCACAGGTGACCAAAAAAAAACGAAAGTGTGGGGAAGAGAGTTGGAATGACCAGGAAAGACTGCTCTTACACACAGTGCTTTAGCACAGTCTAGAGGACTTGTCTATGAAATGCGGCCAACTGCTGGACAATGGCCAACTCATCTTAAAATCCGGGTAGCCTGGGGGGTGGGTGGGATGGAGGCACACACACTTCCCTCGCATCAGAGGCCCCTGATGTGTCTGCTGACCTCTCTTTCTGGCTCAGGATGTGGGGCAGTTCCTGTCCCCAGCTCTGGGACTCTCTGTGCCGACTCCCCAGCAGACAAAGAAGGCTCAAAACTTCAAGTTGAGGACACTTTAAAGAAAAAAAAAGATGGTTAATAGACATTTACAAACTGTTAGTGAAACTGGATCTGTTGGCCGCAAAACTCTGCTCTCACTGGCTCCACTGGACCCTACGTCTCCTTTTTCACTGTCTAACCTAATGCAATGATCCTCAAGCCCAAGAGTGGGGCTGCCCTGGGAGGTCCAGACTGCATGATGGGAGACAGAGGGAGACAAAAAAAAAAATCCAGATGGCTCATGTCAGCCCCTCTTGTCCCTTTTCTGTTTCTCTCTTCCTCTTTCTCTACCAGTGAAGATCTCTCCTCTCTCCAGCCCCACCATGGGGGATGTACATGTGGGATGAGATGCTCCTGCATAGGGCAGAAGGACCTGGCAGCAAGGGCCTGAAGACCAGCGGCTGGGGGTGTGTGGGGGAAGCTGTGGGAGCTGTGAAGCCCGGCACAGCTTGGGAGGTTCCTGCTGGGAGACAGAGTGCAGGATTTCAGAAAAATGGTTCAGCCAAAGGAGAGAGTCCCTGACCTACCCCAAAAGAGTAACATTAAGGACACTTCTCAGACAGGCAGCAGCTGCCTAACTACAACTGGAAATATGGATCCTAGGTATTTCCAAAACATTTATTTCTTGTATTCATTCACTCCAATAAATTGTTCCTGTCTCTAGCTATATCTGTTAATTGTGGGGAGTAGTTCACAAACACAGCTGTCAGAGATTTTACTCCTTCCACTCTCTCATACTGAGTTACCACTGAATTTACGCTATCTGTAATCTTCAGTTTTAAGAATTCACCCTTCCTTTCCTTCCCTGGATTACAGATTTTTTAACAATTTCAGGAATATTCATAGAAGTTAAGGGTAAACCATAAAGAAGAAACGATCAAGTTCTCAGAATGTAACTCAATGGCACAAAATGCATTTATTCACCCATAATACTTCACAAGAAAGAGCTCATCCTCAGTGCAACTATGAGCAGCAGATAAGCGAGGAACATTATTCACAATGTCACCATTTCTAAAAACTTCTACTTCTGACTCCCCAGACTGAGACATATTTGAAGGAAAATGAAATAGCAGGTTTGCATACCGTGGGCACCTCCCTCCCCCTAGAAGAAGGAAGAAAAGAAAGCTGGAGGCAAAAGACTAAAAATTAAATCAGCACATCTGAAAACCAAGGCCGAATTGACTTGCTGAAGGCCATATCTAATCAGACATTAGTAAAGCAAGGACTGCAAATCTGGCTTCCTCAGTCCTAGTTTCATGCTCTAATTCCTACCTCCAATAAATTGCTTTATAATAACCATAAGACCTTACTGATTAGTCATATATGCAGATAAGGAAATCTCTCTTCAAGGTTACTGTAAAGGAAAATATTAGTCAGGATGGCAAAAGGAAGGTCGAGGGGAGAGAACAGCGCAAATGGAAAACTCAGAGTGGAGCGTGGACTGAGCGATGTTCCCCTAAACACATGATTAGGAGTACTGGGAAATGTAAAAGTAGTTCTCAGCCTTGCTATACGCTGGTCTTCCTTCCCCAGAGAATAATGTTGCAGAATTGTCTGATTGATAAGGTCATTGTGATAGAAAAGCCTAGTGAAATCAAGACAACATAATTTTATCCTGCAGTCAGCTAGGTGAGGTCAGCCCCAGGCAGGATGCACGGTACTGACCTCGTCCTGCTGCCCCATGGTAACTATCACCTCTGCTTTGTTCTCAGGATTGTAATGAAAATAATCAATGATGGTATTTATCTTGCTATAAACAAACACTCTGCCAGAGAAGACAAAGCCTTAAAAGGGGATTGACCATGGCTACATACACGCAAGCACTGGCAGAGAAAGAGATGGAGAAGCACAGGATATGATTCAGGCAAAGCAAATAATTGTATCCAGTTATTCATCTGACTGCAGCACATCAGTAGGCAAAATACCTGAAATGGACATCCTTAGCTCCCCAGTGGTTCACAAGACTAGTTCTAATGTATGTGTTTGAAGGTCTCTTGGGGTCCCATGATGAAAGTTTTCCTCTCAAACGTAAAAAGGAGATGATTTTTTCCATTTTTCTGTAGGGATTATCCACATAGGGCAGGCATACAGAGACCAACTGGGTTTATCTTCTCGGGGCACTGTCCAGCTTCCAAGCAGCATGGCTCCAGGATCGTCTGGGCCAGAAGCAGGTCCAAAACCCACCTTCAGGAGAGGCCTCTTGATTAAGAAGCAGGTCACAAGTCATAAGAAATCCAAAGGTCACAGGTGAAAGGTGATCAAGATGCAAAACTACCTCTGGATCAAAATTTTCATCTGGAATATCACAACCATAACGTAAAGTATATATCTTGGACGAATTGATTAAGGGACTTTATCTCATTTCTGAAAGGGTTATTAAATCCTTTGTGAAATAAACATTCATGGAAATAAAAAAAAAACAAACCAACCCCAAAAAACCCAACTGATTACCAGCATGTTCTCTGTAGAACAAAACAGATCTAAAAAGCTTGTGGAAGTCTACATTTTGTAGCTCTATGTCTGCATTCAGAAGAAACAACACAACAGCCTTTTGTATCCAGGCAGCTTCTTTTGCTTGGCAGTAAAGGATCAGAAGGTCACAGGAACCAGAGGTGCAGGATCCCCACTGGGACCTACGCTGCAGGAATGGAGGCTTACAAGAGCTTAAAAATGGAGAAGGAAACACATCAAAGTGACTATTGCTCAAGATCTCCCACCAGTGCCACGAGAACCCAAAATGTATGTTTTGATCCTGGGAAAGCCAGCTGCTTCTTTAGACTTTGTGTAGGAACAAGAGGACTACTCCCCAGAAGTTCAACTAGTGTGACTTCATAGCCATTGCTTTTAAATGACTGAGCAACTGGTGACAGTTTCCTCCTTCCCAATAAGTATATCGAAGCATTAACACTTACTACGTCACTGAATTTTTATGCGCTCATGCACACTATTTGCAGAGTAAATGGGGAATACCTAAGTTCTTATCCACAATTCCCACGGAGCAGACTGACACGAGACAACACATATGAGAATGGAGCTTCATTGTAGAACGAGATCCTCGGGAGAAGGAGAACCACCATACAACACACATGGAGCTGGGGAGAAACCGAGCTCATGCAAACAGGCAGGCACTGAGGAAGAGTCCGGAGGGAAGCTTTTAGGCAGCGTCCCCAGTTAGAGGAAGTCATGCACCAGTAAGGAAAAACGCCACCTCCCGTCGTTTGATTCCTACTCTCAGGGAAGCAAGGCTTTACATTCCTGTAAGACAAATGGACTGCATTGGAACAACATAGGCCTCTGTTCTCTACCTGTTTTCCTAACAGCTGTCTGTGGGGCTGCTGATTGGCAAGCTACTTGGATCAAAGACTGGGAACAAATATTTTCATATCTTCACCCAGCAATGTTATCATTAAAAATAATCAAAAACCACTCCCCACCTTCCTTCCCCACGAGGGAAGGTTTTGCATCATGCCCTTCCTGCACTGAGTCAAAAGGCAGTGGCAATCTCTTCTCTGTACATTTCCAACAGCTGCTAACACCATAAGTCAACAAAAGAAGCCTGATACTGTAGCACAAAAAAAAAAAAAAAAGAAAAAAAAAAGAGAGAGAGGGTGAAGCTCTGAGAATATTTTAGGCAATCTGGATGAGAAAATGGGATGAGTTTCACAACAGTTCTGACTTTCTCTTCTAATCAGCTCTCGCTGCCATCTTGTTATTTGCTTAGGGCAGGTCTACATGGGGTGAATTAAGTAGTCTGCAGCCATGTCACCAGCCCAGCTACCTTCCTCAACATTCAAATGCAAAATAAAATCAACCTCATGAACAAGCACACTAGAAAATGCGCGATATTAAATATTTCTTTGGACCCTCATTCTGCTTGTAAACCAGTCACCCCTGTGGTTTGATAGACTAGGACAGACCTGATGCAGCTGCTGGTAATTCCATTTTGGTCGAGGTGCTTTATGGATATAAATTAAATAATCAGGCAGCCTGTGAAGGGGCGGAATGAAAACCACTGTCACCCTGTTTACCAGCCTATCTCTAACAGAAAGGTGAAGTTTAGTTGTCCATCTGTCATCTATGGCATACTGCGTGCAGCTCTGGAGTCCTCAGCACAAGGACATGGACCTGTTGGAATGGGTCCAGAGGAGGGCCACGAAGATGATCAGAGAGCTAGAGCACCTCTCCTATGAAGACAGGCTGAGAGAGTTGGGGTTGTTCAGCCCAGAGAAGAGAAGGCTCCAGGGAGACCTTATAGCGGCCTTCCAGTACCTAAAGGGGTCCTACAGGAAGGATAGGAAGGACTCTTTATCAGGGAGTGTAATGATAGGACGAGGGGTAACAGTTTTAAACTGAAAGAGGGGAGATTCAGATTGGATATTAGGAAGAAATTCTTTACTGTGAGGGTGGTGAGGCACTGGAACAGGTTGCCCAGAGAAGTTGTGGATGCCCCATCCCTGGAAGTGTTCAAGGCCAGGCTGGATGGGGCTTTGAGCAGCCTGGTCTAGCAGGAGGTGTCTCTGCCCATGGCAGAGGGGTTGGAACTAGATGGTCTTTAAGGTCCCTTCCAACCCGAACCATTCTATGATTCTGTGATTCTATGATTGCACGGGAACTGACTCACAAACTCACCCCCGACTTACCACTTTCCCAGACAGTGCTCATTTTCTTTCCATGTTTTGAGGGCTGAGTAAGGCACTCAAGGCACTATCATAGTGATTTATCACCCAGCAACTGGGTCACTTCCATGTACAATCGTAATCTACAGCAGACAACAGCAAAATACCCCTCTTCAGGCATGCAGGTTTTGATGCAGGCAGCCAACATCCATTTGCCCACACGCGCCCCATCAAAACCAATCGTCCTAGTGATTGCTGTCCTGATCTGCATCTTGAAAATCTACCCTAAAGATAAGAAAGAAACCATGCTCTGATCTCTTCGCTGCAAACTATCACAAGCCCAACCCTCAGGATCCTGGCTGCTTGCCTGCCGGCCCACCCCCCCAGCCTGCTCAGGGAGAGCCTGGCCACCCCTTGCATCGGTGTGCAGCTTTATCACGCTACGTGACCTACACAGCACATAAAACTTAATGTTTTAGAGGATCAGTTCTCCTTTAACTTCTTCTCCAGCACGATTAGGCAATGCTATCTGAATATCAGAGAACCACCTGGAACGCACGGGACGTGCAAGCCTGTATTACTTGTATTAAATTTGTAATGTGATCATCTGTGCTCTGCTGAGCCTGCTGAGATACCAGGAAGATATTAATAACTTTGAATTAGGAAGAAAACTGCTCCAATAAAAAAAATGTAGTTGGTATTTTACATCCTACACCCGGCACAGCACTGACAGCACGAACTGGAAAGGATTGTGGAAAAATGCATGGGGAAAGAATAGTCTGTCTTAGAAATACATGGTGGAAGAAGAACATTGATCTTATAATGACAGCTGACAAAATGGCAGGTTGAAGCTGGGCACATTATTAGGGAAACACATATCATTTTCTAGGGAGACTATAAAAACCTCTTGAATATGAAAGCACGTAACTGTGCAAAAGTCAAAAGTGCATTTTAAATGTTCCCCTTGTCTAATAGCAGTATTTTCCTGTAATTGGAAGCGTTGTCTGCTTCTTCTACGTAACTAGAAAATCAGAGCTGTTTGACTGGAGTTGATCTGGTTGCTAAACAACCGATAATTGATCTTCTCTGGGTTTCAGCAATGTGTTCTCTAAGCAGTGAGCTTGCTACCTTTGTCTTTGAAAGTCAGGTCTGTATATTATCCACATATTTTAAACAGAAAAAAACCCCCAACAACCCCAACTTAAGAAAAAAAGTTTAAAGACAGATGTACTGATCAAAATGCATGACTTTGAAATAACGTTAAAAAACCATAGTGGTGTAGCAACATGACTCTGATTGCTTCTATGGGCTGAAAATTTCCACCAGGTGCCAACAAGATGAACTCCATTCTGTTAAAAATATTAATTCTAGTATTGTGTTATCTGGTGGTATGATGATACAGGTCTCCTCACCACGTGCCTCATCCAGTCTTTACTTATTGGACTTTAAGACCACTTTTAATTTTAAAAATCCCTCCTTGTTCAGATGCATCTTTTGGATTTGTCCTACTTGCAATATTCAGCTACTGCCTCAGTGACCACCAGCCCAAGCATTTATTCAGTCTGCTTTAGCGTGACACCTACGCCAGAGAATACTAAAGAGGTCCAAATATCCGATGTAGTAAATTAGACTTCTTAAAAATGTTGCAATTAATTTATAATTTAAAGATCTTAAGTCAGTATTGTGCAAAGCCCATTTTAATAATAGCCCCGTGCAGGAAGGCTGCAGAAGGTAGTGCCCCAAGAACTGTTGTGGATACTCTCACATTATTTTTTGAAAGCTTAGGACTAATTTCTAGTTTATACAATCGGTCAAGGCTTTTATTTTTGCCAAATGGATTTCCCTAAAATTAGCCTGAGCAATATACACAATTAGAACCAAAATCAGATTCAGGTTTGGTTTAAAAGTTTTTCCAGTCACTGGCAAAAATAAAATCATGCTCTGCCTGCCAAAACAAACATAACTCAGTTTTCTTCTTTTCCTTTCAACTACTAGCAAGCATAACCAGGTTTAAGAGAGATTTGAAATACACAAGCCATAAAAACCATGCCCATTGTACAGCGTACATGCCACCACCAAGAGTTAGTAGAGGAGAGCAATCAATAGCTCAACAGTAGCTTTCATTAATAATCAAGAGCTGTAGACATCTTCATCGTGATATTTTGCTCTATATTGTCATTTTTTTTCCCCAAAGGGGTTATTTTTGAAAAGAGATGTCAAACTACCTCACCTCTGAGCAGAAAGAACTGAAACTACTTTTAGTTCCAGTTACATTTAGATAACCTCAGTGCCCATCCATGTCCAGAAGTTTCTGTATTTGCACTGTGAGATACTTGCAGTTTTCTCCCCAGCAGATTCATGCATCTTGAAGCAATCTCGGGGGTGTTATTGTCCCAGCCATTTGGGACAGCCCATATCCCTTTCTACACTTTACCAAGTGCCTCAGGTCTTGTACAAACCTCATCTCCCACTACGCTCTGTCTTTGGGAAAATTTGTGTGCAGTGAGACCTCTTTGTGAAGGCAGGTCATCTTGAAGGAGAAAAGAAATTGTATCTGTGGCTCGTACATAAGAAATTTTAACATTTTGATCCATCTGGGGTGAAAAAAACCAGGAAAAAAAAAGAAAGTCCACAGAATGGCTTTGATACTTCTCGGACTTTGAGAAACCGCTGGCAGTGTCAGTCAGAAGATGTTGCTTCTGTGATGGTCAATATGGGAGCACAGGAGAGGACCACTGGAAAGGGTCTCTTTTCATCCCCTCTGCTCGTTCCTGGAGGAAACTGGCAGCTCTGAGTGCTCTGTTGCAAGATCACAGAGAACCTATATCCATCATTTCCTCTTTAATCTCTATAGGAAGTCTTTTCAGGAGGGCAGGAGAGAAATGTTTAAGGCCACACAATTCGCAAAAGACCATCCCCTTTTCACCTGAGCCATGTATTTCTACCATCAGGTACCTGCGATCTGTCTGAAATTGCGAATTTCATTTACAAGTGTTTAACCCAGCAGCCTCAGTGATCTCTCAAAATAATGGAATTTCCTAGACCTTTTTATAATGAAATATATATGTATGTGTGTGTATATATATATGTGTGTGTGTGTGTATATATATACACACATACACACACAGAGAAAGGAGCTCAAAGTTCAGGCCTTTTGAGCTCCAATGACTTCTTAACGAGGTCAAGCAGCGTGTCCATATTCCAGATTCTGAGATTATCCAACCGCTCGCAGGTGCACCGAAGTGCTCCAGTCGCTGGCAGAATTGCACAAGATGGAAATCCCTCAGAAATCTGTTGGCTCCTTTTGCAAAATGAGCAGTTAAGAGCCTGTAAGAAGTTCCTCTTCCCCATAGGGGAAACCCTAAGCCCAGATTCTCAAACCATAGTTCAACCAGACGTTGGTGTGGGGTTATTTGGAGTTTAAGGTGTTCCAGCCACACCATGACAGCCAGCCCCTGTTGTGCTGACAGCACTATTCACAAGCCGTGTTGTGAACTAAAGAGCTGATGGGGCTTTGCAAGAGCAAACATTAGAAGCCACAACATTTCCCTGATCCGTATTAAAACAGCATTGCCCAAAAGCAGCCATACTGGCACCACTGGGAGCAGAAGGGCAGGGGGGAACATGCGACAGTGTCTGAGCATGAACGAGCATCCAGGACTGGGAACTACAGTGGAGCCGCAAGCTCTGCCGCACTCAGGGCGCCACAAGGTCATTGCAGCAGGACGAAGTGCAGTTTATCTCACCTGGATCAAGTAGGAGACATATTCACATTGCCTGGATGGTCTAAGGTGGTCTCAGCCTGTACAGAGTTAGGTCTGAAAGCATTTGTTTGCTGTGAGCATCACGCTCACAGCAATCACCTCCCTGTGTGGAGGAAGTTAAGCAGATATAAAGGTGCTGTGTCCCTTTAAAATAA
The DNA here is from genome assembly GCA_013396915.1 of Stercorarius parasiticus. Classification (NCBI taxonomy): domain Eukaryota; kingdom Metazoa; phylum Chordata; class Aves; order Charadriiformes; family Stercorariidae; genus Stercorarius; species Stercorarius parasiticus. The sequence continues at coordinate 856,011 of VWZL01005521.1, read as the reverse complement.
AAGATCTAAGCTGCACCAGCATAAGAATGCCAATATAACAACTTCAAACTAGTGCTTTGCCCACATAAAATTATTTTGTCTTAAAAAAAAAAAGTTACACTTCAAAACAAAATGCTTATCCCGGTGGGAAGAAAATGCACAAAGCTCAGGACTAAGGCTTGTTAGCAAGGCGTTCCTTTCCATACAGAGTATAAAGTTTGAGTAGTTCTGCAAAATCCCTTCATGTTTTAACTCAATGCTCACTGTGTGGATGAGACATCCCCAAATACATGTGTGGTCTTTGCAGCTATGCATTTTACTAGCATGGCTCATGCAAAACTAGCTGGTTTTGCATACCATGTGATTTTCAAAGTCACGATGTAGATAAAGCAAATGCAGGCATCACTGGAACACTTAATGGTTTGCTTCTCACTGGGGACTGTTCCGTGCCAAGTATCTGACACCTACGTTAGCAAATCCTGCGGTGCAGCACAAGCAGCTCTGTAAAGCAAAGCAAGTGGTGCTGAGAACCCAAAGTCCTCAATACAAACACTGCACACGTTTCACTTCAGACAGTCTCTGTTTTCATCTTGTGGACTGAAAGCCCATTAGTGGTCAGAGCGGGTTAGGTAGGCTCCCAGAGTGCCTCTTCTCAGAGGTTTCAGGAAACAGCTTAATCTTCATCTGAAAAAGATTAAGTTTATGTGCTCTGAAACTGCTCGCTGGTATCAACCAAAACAACGGAAGTGAGGACAATTGGAAGATTTGCTTCAAAAGCACACTCCTGCGTCTAACTGAAATTCTGTAGCCTAGATGCCATCCACAGAATAAGAAAGCAAGAATAATTTTGTAAAAGAAATAGATTCAGCCTTTTTCCCATCCTCCGTCTCCTTCACTATCTTATACTAAATACCTACACAGTTGTGTATGTGAGATGGAGCTTCAAACTTTAAACAGAAAGGAAAAATCACCTTAAAGCTGAGACTAAGTCCAGAAAATTTCAGCAAGGAAGGGAAAAGTAATTTTGAAAAGGCAGCTGAGCTGGGAGTTGTATTTCCTTAAATAGTAACCTGTAAATGCCAGTTCTTGCAACGATGTTTCCATTCAGAGATCTTAAAATTATTTTTAAAAATTCTAATTCCTTTTTTATCTACAAGAAAAGTAGGTAAGTCCTAGAAAGACAAAGCGGTATGAGCAGGTAAGTGTCAGAGGAAGGAGCAGAGTCCAACCTTGCAGCCTCCATCGGTCGCCGGGTCAGCGCGGGACAGCCCTGCACAAAGGAAATCACTTCACACAGTAGGAAACATTCCAGGTTTTGTGCACGTAAATGATTGTTGCTTCAAAATCAATGGATGATGGATGCTGAAAATAGCATTTGAATCCTCATCTTACATGTATCAGTTGCCAGGCACACACTGCCCCAGACAGCCAGTGAGGAAAAGGGAGATTTGCAACCACTGCCATCCACAGCAACCAGCCAAATGGTGACTTCTTCCAAGAGGAAGGAATCAGTAGGAAAAAAACAGTACTCCTTTGAAGCAATTTTGTTTTAGACAAACGAATGCACATGAAATTCGGCTTCCCTGAATACTGCAAGGCTCAAACAGCAAGAAATAGTCTCCTTGCTCAGTATTCACTTTATTTTATTCACTTTACCCAAGACAGCACTAACTCGCTCTTAGATGTCTCATGGCCAAGTTGCACATGCCTTTTTGAGCATGAACGGCTTTTAGTGGCCTTCTCTTTCTGCTCCTATGGTATTTTCTTGCTGATAGTCACCCACACTTCCAAAACCTGTGTTGCCACGTCCTTCCTCCTCCCCATCCCTGCTACTCTTCCTTTCTGCATCTGAGTTGCTCCCCTTCGTTCTTCCCAACGGCAAGTCACGAGGAGCTCACAAGAGACACTGTGTCCTCAGTCACAGTTTGGGTGGCTGGAGCAAGCATCTTCCCTACCAAATAAACGTTGCACTTGCAGAGAAAACCCAGTGCTGACCTGGAGCACAGGCAGCAAGCTCAGCAAGGGCACTGAGAAATTTTCGTGCCTTCTCAGAAGTTTATGCTGGTTAGATGTAAATGTTCAAAGGCTTAATATCCAACTAAGTTCAGGTGGACTTTTGTGGAGGACAAAAGGTAAATGTATTTGAAAATGCAAAAAGGCATGAACTAATTAGCACAATACAACCTTTATTACAGCACTAAAAGCCTACGGGGCTCATTATCTCTGTATGAACCTCCTTCTCTGAGGACCCCTGCTCTGTCTGCAAAAATGTACGGCTTTGATGTGTTCCCTGAACAAAGAGAAAGGCCCTGCTGTCGAGGGTGAAATGCGAGGAGTGACGCTCTGTGGTGGTTTAAGGAAGGAAATGCGGAGGCACACTGTGACCCATTGAAGCTGCTGGGGAATCCATGCGAGGAAATTTGAAATTACCCTAAGAGGGATTTGATGAGAACGGGGGGATTAACACCAAATCCAGTAGGATCTTTAATGGTCACAAACAGCCCAGCCCTTAGTTTAATTTGCCTCCCAGTGGCACTACACCCAGCAGCAGCACAAGGCACCTGGGCCACCAAGCTCACTTTGTGAGCTGAGCCATGGTATGGCAGAGTCCATCTGAAGAGCAGCTCCGTCCTCCTGTTCTCATCCCCTGCCGTACGTGCCTGCTCTGACCCCACAGTCACCCAAACCAACAGGGAAAATACCTTTTTGCGGGGCTTCTTTTCAGCCAGTTTAGCTGAAAATTAATTGGAGCAGGAGTGACCCAGCTGGCAGCAGCTGGCTGCAGCTCGACCCAGCCGTACTGTAAAATCACAGCACTGGGTGGGAAAGTTAGCTTTGCTGGCCATGCCGAAGTGAGACATTCTTCCCGAGCAGCTGGGTGAGGCACGCAGACCACACTTCATCACAGAGCTGACGAGAGAAAGTAGTAATTACACGAAGACGAGATCTATTACCTGACCGTTGTTGGAAGATGGATCTAAGGTGTCATGCGGAGCGAGGCAGTCCATTAATTTTCCATTCCGCCGGCAGCCCAGGTGCACCAGATCCCGGCAGTGAGCATGGCAGGTGTACTTGCAATCTGAAACACCCACACAGACACGAAAAAAAAAAAAAGAAATAGAAGAAGTGTTTAGAAATAAAAGTTGCTGCAGGCAGAACCTAGGAGTGAGGCACATCCTCATTTGCTACGTGACCTCAGAGAAACCACCACCTCTCGACTGAATCTCCCCATCCGTACGTAAAGATAATAATAGCTACATACTATTGGAGATGTAAATTCACCGGAGCGAAGGTGACAGTGCGGCACACCTCAGTGTCACGCTGACAGGGCTGCAGTGATGCAGTCTGCTAGTTGGATCGGGGCTGCCTTGGTGAGATGTTTTTGCAAAAAATCCATGCCACATACTAGGTGTTAGCTGCTGTAATGTAAGCTCGAAAACGGCTATTCTCAGAAAAAACCTCAATATTTATGATTCTCAGACAAAAAGTTCTATGCAAGCACAATCACTATTACGTGGGTTTACATATTTTAAGCTTAGGTTCTCTAAAGAATATACACATGAGTATTGGAAACGGAATGAGGAGCTTATCTGAAGCTGAATCTGAAGCTGAAGTAAATAAACTGCTAAATCACTAAGTTGCCTTCAGGAACAATTCAGAAATTTCACTTGCTGGCTGGCAAAATCAATTAAGATGGCTATTAGAAACATAAATTCATGATCACAGAGGCAAATGTCCCCATTTGAGTAAGAAATCAGGTGATTCATGTGGCCTCTAACCTCAGACAGAGAATCACTTCAACAGTATTTGCAAAAACAACCTATATTTGCTCTGAAGCCTTGTCGCGTTTTCTGGTTTTCTCTGTAAATTGGGCAGAGTTCATGATACCACCTTTGTCTAGCACTGAATGCCACTTTCTATTTTTAGGTTTTAAACTGTTCATAATTTTGCCAAAGAGCAACCACTTGTGCTTCAAGTTTTCATGCTGGGGAACATCATGCTGTTTGTTTTAGAACATTTTGGCTAAAACTATTCATCCATTTCCAAGAATGACTTTTGGAGGAAATGCTTTCATTTTCCCTAACTAAACTACTCTTAAAAATATTTTTTGTTGTTGTTACAAAGCTTTACACTTCCCTGGTTTATAGCGAAAGCTGAATTCTGGATGGGCTTTTTTTTGTTCCCTTAGCAGCCCCTCAAAAATCTCAGTTTCCTTTACGTTTGATTAGATGCTCATTACAGTTCCTCAAGTATAAATTCTTAAGGGTTCCCATTTCCGACCAACACTTGCACTCAAGCATGGTTAAATATATTTTATTTGGCACAAAGTCTGCAGATACAAAATCAATCCGTCAAAACTTTTCCAATACCAGTGACCCAGCAGAGCGAGTCCATCCTGGATCAGATAACTGGGATGTTTCTGATCTTAAACCAGACTGACTATATCACAATAATATATCTCAAGTCACACTCCTCTTGGGACATCAGCAAATAGCCTCCAGCTAATTATGGGGCAAGAAGGACCCCGTTGCAGTATAAATCAAAAACACTGAAAAAAGGCTCTAACCCTCTAAAACCATCATTGTATTTAATGCAGAATGTGGAAAACATGAAGCAAAATAGGCAGAGGACTACAGAGAGAAAAAAGGATGGTTAAGGCAGCTGTGTGGTGCCCAGGAGAAATGATGGCTGTCCCCGCACCCTGCTGTGATGCTGGCAAGTCGTGCCAGACTTTCCACAGTTGCTGTTGAATTTCTCTTGGGTGCCACATTTGAGCTACTTAATCTGATTTGCAGGAAACAGGGAGCATTCACATCCACAACTAAAATCAGGGAGAACTGTGTTTTTAACCCAAATGAGGTTTTTTCCAGGGCTCTGTTTTACGCTTATGCAGCTGGGATTATTTTTCAGAGGATTCTCCCAGCTCATAGAGGACTTCTGGAAGCAAAAGGACGCTCACATTTATGGAGCCCTTGAGAGAAGAGAATAATTTTGTGTTTGGGAAAGGACCCCGTAAGAAGCAGCTGAAAAGCCGCACCCATACTCAGCAGGACTAAATAAAATTTGGAGCTGCTGTTCATCGAGTGAGGGAGCGGGGCCGCTCCAAGGAAAAACCCAAGATGGGAGCACTTAATTAAAAATGACACTGTAATGCATAAGCAAAAGAAGGTCAAATGAAAATAATACTTGAATTTCTAATTTTTCTTCATTTCTGAGTTCTTTGCTCTGCAAATTGAGTTATCATCTCCTCAAGAAAAAAAAATACTTATGAGATTGCACTGTTTGTCTACCTTTCTATCCTTCCCCTGTAGTTCTGAGACAGCTGACCAATTTCAACCACAAATGGTCTAAAAGCTAATTACGTTAATGCAACTTTTGTGAAAATTACCTCCTGGGAAAGGGAGGGAGACCCAAACTAATACCCATGATCTCGGCAAGGCAGGCAAAACTCAGCCGTTACACCATTGTCTGGCAACGTCTGCGCAACCAGTTACTAAAAACATCCCCTCCGTGGTGAGGAGGTTACGGGGAATATGGCACAAATCTGCAGGAAACCAGGCTTCACTAATTCCACAACTTTCTATAATTACACAAACATATAAACCAATCATGCACCAATTCTAAAGATGCATTTTTGCAAATAATATTAGGAAAAAAATCTGTTAGCTGAACAGTGTTCTGAAACAGGATTACTAATTAAGTTAGGAAGTATTATCTCTCAATGATATTTTCTTTGTCATTTATATTCATTTTAATTTGTGAGTCTGTAATGTCATTTGGAAGACAAGCCCATAATTTCTGCCTGGCTGTTATAGGCATAATTGCAAGAAATGTAAAAGCTTCATCTCTGAAACTCTTTCAATCATAAACTAGATTTTAACATACTGATTATAAGTTTAATGAGTAAGACAAGAAAAAGGATGATTATTTTCTAGAATAGTAATACTTAAACCTTTTTTCCTATGTGTTCTATCTTTAAACACGTTATTTTATTCCATTCATGGCATACAATGTTTCACCAAGGTCCAGGTAGCATCAAATTAAAAAATAATATTTTCTTGTGGTGATCCTTTACTGGACCACTCCCAAAATTGCCATGAGTTCAAAAAGTAGCAATTATGCTGGAAAGATGGTTTTGGTCATCAGATTGTGGATTGACATATTATTTCTGCTTGGAAAGCAATCAGAACCAGGTGTTCTTTCTTCACGTGGCCTGAAATGAATGCTGTCCTTTGAATTCAAAGACCTGGGGGCTTTAACTGGGCACAGTTGATAAAAGCATTCACTGACATTTAGAAAAGCTAACAGGTTTATTTCACTAACGCTCAGGCTGCCCTGTACGCTGAGGTTATTTACGCAAGTGATGCATCAATGCACACTGAATATGCATAATTGTCCTGCATCGCTAGGAAATGCAAAGTATGTATTTATTAAACATACAAATATTACCCTTTAAAAGTTGCTTTGTCAGCTACTGAGACATGATGTAAGACTTTATTGTTTATTATTCTATTGCAGCAACGGCTTGACTAGAATCATAGAAAAAAAAGAACGTAGCAAATTTTACAATTACACGAAATCAAGACTACTCCTATTCTGCCTTCAGACTTCATTTTACATTAATTTTAGGTAAATAGTCCCTACCTGATGTTTGGGTTTTCTTCACCCGAAACTTGATTTTGCCTGATAGCTTGTAAATAGCTGTTCCCATAACAGATTTGCTCCAGGGCGGCGCAGCAGAAAGCGAGTGAACAGGCAGGCAACCCAACAGATGCTCCAACATCACACCCTAGTAATTGAGCGTTACTGAACCAGGCAGCGGGAGGCAGAGGCTCAACAGCAAAGTCTCTCTACCCTGCTGTGGTCTTCCTTGCCTAGGAAACGCGCGTGTTCATTTCTGTGATGGCCCAGACACATTTAACTTCCAAATGGCTATGCAAAATGTATGTTGTGCCTGAGCAATTGAAGCACACGGAAAGTTCAAAGCCAAATTTGTATTTATGCTTGCATCATTTATCAACCACAGTAAGGTTGAAGAAATCTTTATTCGAAAGCGTGAGGAAGGTATACAACTTGCGCTCCTACTCTGTGAGTTAGGAAGTTAGCAAGTAAAATCATCTTTACTTGAGAGCTTGTGGCTTGATTACTGCTATGCTTGCTCTACGGAAAGTATCTCTGTAAAGCTTCTTGGAAAAATATTCAAACTACGTAAGGTGCTTAATGCTTTAATTCTTAATCCATTTTCAGCCAGTAGGTCACAAAAGGAAGGAGAATGAAGTTCAGCAGTATTTCTCCTGCAAGGCCGAATTGCATTGTATTTCTACAATACATTGATATCAACGTCTCACATTTTGGTTTCTACTTAATATATGTTGTGTTGTTCTCCTTTTTGCTGATGCTCAAACGTCTACATTCGAGTTTGATGCTAAAGTTGCTACCAAGATCTTTTTTAGCAGTTTCACTAGAAGCTGTAATGGAACGAGAAACCTGCTTGGATAAACAGCCTTCAGAAAGTGTTAATCACGGCTTCTTGGGGGTTGAGATCTGCTGTAACATCAGTTTTATCTCTATGCAATTCCTTTTATTTCTGATTTTTTTTTTTATTTATTAGTCCCACTTAACATCAGTCTGAGATTAAAATATCGTTCACTGTAAGCGTATTTCTCAATTAGTGAGTCATGGGTGATTTTTAAGGGATCACAATCATTACAGATGAGACAGACTTTCCGAGGTCCTTATGGCCATCCTTTCCCCTGAGGGATCTCCGTGCACATTTTGTGCTCTTTCTGCACTGTGGAGCCAGGCAAGGCTTAGATCAGATTGTAATGCAGCAAAGCCTACATCTTCCAAACCCCTGTAAAGCTCTGCCTATCCACAAGTACCACGTTGCTGTTTAAGGTCTTCTAATCTGCTGTTTCTCCGTAGACTCTGCTTTCAACAGGTACAGTGGCCATGGCCATGGCTGCTTGCCATGAGGCCCTATATGGGCCACGGCCACTGGCCATGAGGCCCTATATGGGACACATGCTTCCAATAGAGAGGATCCTCTATCATTTTGCTAGGCACAGAAAGAGCATAGAACTGGCTTAACTTGCTTCCTAGGGAAATGCTCCAAGAAGCCTGCTCCAACAATCTCTAAAAAGACAGTGAAACCATCTTGTTACTGGAGTGGCACTGAGTGGGCTGAATTAGACCAGAAGATGTAACCAGATGTACCTTCTCCTTCAAGCAGATGAACATTGTTTGCTGAAAAGCAGGTGCTCTCTCCCATTCAATTCCTACTTCCTACAGCTGTTGCAACCCACTTGAAAAAATTAGCATGCAAGCATGGATAGAAACAGCAAAGGATGAAGACTTTGAAAGTGTTGGTGCTAAAGCTAGGCTTCCAGATTTGTAATTTAAGCACAGAATTTAAACGCCCACACAGAATTGGAGTCATCATCAGAGGCAGTGGCACTCCCTGCTTACACAGCACTCAAAAGAAATGTTGGGTGCTCAATATCTTGCACAAACGAAGCCATCATTATGCAAGTGCCATGGTTGGAAAGTTGCAGCCACGGTGTCAAATTTTCTGTCACCTGTTCCCCTCCTGCACTGCAGGGAATGGGAAGCTACAAAATAAACCTCAGCTTCCTTCCTTGTGCAAATACATGAACTGCCACGGATATGCCGCTGTAGGTGAGTTATCCCTATTCATCCTTTACTTGCAGAATAATAACAAAGAACAGAACATCTGATACAATGCTTTTCAGAAATGTAAGTGGTGTTCACTCTCAGAGAAGTACTACACCAAACTTCAAAGATTATTAACATTCATAGCATCTTAGTATCAAAAGGGTGGTAGACTTGTAAAGCGGAAGAAAGAGCACAGAAATCCATGAGGCTTTGAACAGGAATGCAAAAGAAGCAAATTAAAGTGGAAGGAGGTCAGCTGGTAGAATAGCTTTCATGGTATAAATGCATTTTTTCCTCAGTTTTGCTAAAATACTTATCTTCTATTTTCACACAACTGGCGAATATAATTTGGATTACAATCTTCAATTAGTAAAAAAAAACCGAAAAGCCTCTCAAATGCTTATCTATCACTATATCTGATATATTCACACATTTTACTAGTTTACTAGCAGTTGCCACTTGTCTATGGCTACTAATTTTTTCAACCCCGCATCCTAGCACTGTGCAACTCCAAACATTTACATACACACCAGATAAAACTGAATCTCTGCCAGGCTTGAAATCCCATCTGTAACTGCCACAGCTCCGCTCAGGGTCGGGAACCCTGGCCTGGGAACAGGATGAACTCCTGTAACAGGCTCTATTAGGAACTACTCATAGTGACTGAGATAAAATTAACCAGAGTGCCTATGGCACAGACCTGCTAAATCATGTATTTACATATATTTGGACCACAGCAGAAGGCCTGTGCTTTAACTCTAATAGAACAGTCCAGGACCCAACCCAAAAGCTCACTAGGTTTTTGTCTGCAAAGTGTCTTACCAAGCTGAAGTTTGAGTACTGCACAAAAAAATATGCTATATTACTCACCAGTTTAATAAGAGTTTTTACATAACAGTTTATCTATCATCTAGGCAGGAAGCAACCTGACTTTTCCACATCCCGAGGACATTACATTTGCAAAGCAGGAGGGAGCGATCAGCCTTGTGGTGAGACGATAAGAAAACTCTTTCTTGAGTGAATCACTGACCAAGAACAGAGAGGCCCGAAGGAGAGGATGAGGTACAGAAATCAGCAGCCTCCATGAGCCTGGGACTGTCTAACATCCCCGCTGCCTGGGAACACAGGGACCACATCTCTCATCACATGCACCGGATAGTAAGTAATTGCTTAATAAATAAATTCGGCTTCCCAACTGCAAAACAGGATGGAATGACAGACATTTTAGATTAAATAGCCAACTCAATTTTTTTTTCAGTTTCTGATGCTGGTACCTTTATAAACCTCTACAATCCTGTAGTCTATTTTGGAGCTTTTAAATACTTTTTTTTTGTATGAGCTTATCTTAACCTGTTTTGTGCTAGAGGGTTTGCTAGATAATTGGTAAACACCAAGACACATGTGTTCTGTGGACGTGTTCACCCTTAGCCTGGGGTTAGGTAGACAGGCTCAGCAGGAGGCACGCCAGGGCATCTTGCCAGCCTTCCCGCAGTGGAAGGAGACATTGCCATCTAGCTGCATGCTGAAGAACTGGGATGTAGGAGTTTGCATGGATGAAGCATCTTTGAGTGACCACTGCTAGCCAGGTAGGCCTGATGGCTGCCACCACAGAGAAGATCCCTGACCCCTGAGGGAGGATTGTCCACTTTTCATGCCAGCAAGTGCAAAAACCATGCGTGAGGAAGGGTTAATGCCTGTCTTCAGCTGCTAAAATCTACCATGGCTCTCAGATGCTTAAATGTCTCTGAGCACCTGGCCCAAAGTGACATAGGAACATAAATCCCATTGATTTACTCTGGAGCTATTAAAGAATTAAAGACAATTTAATCTGTTTGTAAAGCTCGTTTGTATTTTTATCAACATGACGACAGTCTCAGGTCTTCTCTTTTCTTCCAGTGCTTGCCAACAGGCTCCAGCTAAGACTTGTCACAGGAGACTCTTGCACAAACCCAGGATCCTATAGAACCAGCCTATAGGCAGGCCGATGCTCCTGAAAACTCCTACACCTCTTTTGGGCAGATAATGCGCTGCGTGCAGTCCTGTTTACAGTCACCACTCCCACAGAAACAGAACACCCAGCGCTTGCCAGACCACCCTGAAATAATCACAAAATCTGTTTGCAAACAAGGCTGAAAACGTTTACTTCATTCAATCAGGATAAGGGGTTAAAACATAAATTTGCGATAGTGGAAGCACTTCAGAAAGAAAAGCACAAGACAAGAAAATACAAGTTTATATTATATTTACTTCTCATAATCTCCTTTACCCGTTTCAGCATCACAGATAGCTGGAGACACGGACCATGCCCCCTCCTGAGGCTACCCCAGGGCTACCAGGCTTTTGGGGGCTCTTAGATCTGCCTGTGTCTGGGAGGGAGCCTGGGGGGTGCAGGGTTGAGCTCTCCTTCCCCCGCCTGAAATGCCTCCTCCCGGTAAGGGCTCCCCTGGAGTCACCTGGGCACGGGAACACCACACAGTAATGCCAGCACGTGAAGGAGAGGAGATACCTCATTTCTCCTTCCTCTTTAGGTCCTCTTGATACATGCACATCCATGGCATTCTTTAGTTTAACTTCCAGGCTACAGCTTTAAGCTGACTCTGCTGGTACAGCCTTCCGAAAAAATGGTCTGAATTGCAATGCACACATTGAGAAACAAGATCCTTGGGCTGGTAACATTCCTTCTGCCCTGAGCTTTGAGACCAAACATGAAATGATGAAGCCAGGAAAGGGGGGGTTTCAATCAAGCAAGCTTCTCCTCCCCATGTTCCTGGCTAGTTTTCTGAGGTCCCCGTCTAGGGACACTGTCACACACTGCCAAAAACCTTAAGATAACCTTAAGATTTAGGAGATTTTTTAAACACCCTGTGGCACTGCAATTCCTCCTGTCTTCCGAAGCTCCACACATGAAAATGGCGATATCTGGTAAGACTCAACCTGTTAAAAAATGCAGAGTAGGAAATCAGATCCACGCTTCGCAGCACACGTGAAGGGAATGACCAAGCACTCAAAGACATAACTGCTTGCTCCAGGCAGCAGACAGAGCCTACAGCTCCAACTTCTCCACACCAGATAGGGGTGGAGAGGCCGAATTCCTCTGTGCAGAAACTTCAAAGAAGGGATTAGAGGCAAACCTCAGCAGATGTCTTGATGTATCACCTTGTCTGTCCTTTCACGACAGACTTCAGAGAGTGCTTTTGTACTGCGGACACAGCGAACCACGCACCCATCACATCCAGGCTCACGGGAGAAAACATCAGTGAAAATCTGATGGACCTGGAGGGCGACAGGCTTTACTGACCACATGTGGCAGTGACAAAACCAAGGTACCACAAAGCAGCTGTATTTCTTCTTCAGTTCAAGACCAAAAGGACTACGTTCCTGGAACAGAGAACAAACCTTATTCTCTGTTTCTGTTGCTAACAACTGCAGTGAAGTTATGCCACAAAAAGAAAAAAAGTGCCCTGTAGATAAAATCCTAGATTTGATCGGCAACTTACAATAAATTATTTACATTTGATTTCCCAAAGAACCAGTAATTCTTCCTTTTATGCTTATTTGTGTAAGACTGCAGTGGTTGTCAGGTATCTCTGCGACTCACTGAGCGGCACACGGTCAGGCCACAGGGCCGAGCCCCTGGCTGGTGGCCAGCTCACAGCCCTGTACTAGCTACACGTGTCCCCCAGTGCTGGGCTGGAAGCAGGCAGAGGGACGGACACCGGTGGCTGCCCAGTGCTGGCTGCTTCTCTCCACCTTTTCCTGTCTCTCCAGAGTATTTAAGCAGTTCCACCATGTGTTATGCTGGTACTTTGGGACTTCCACTTGCTCTAACTGTTAGCATCTTTCCAACATTAAAAACATAAACAAATGGAGAGAGAAACCCTTCCACGTAAAAAAAAAAGTGAGCTCTCTCTTCCATATGCAAACCCAATAAATACATTGCTTTTTGAAAGCATTTACTCTAGTGCCCTCTATTGCTGAACCCCCAAAACAGCCAGCACAAAGTTAACACAAATCAGCACTTTCTTGTGGTTTTCCTTTAGAAGAAACCTGACCAAAAAGCAAGAACTGGAAAGAAAAGTATGGTTTAAGTTTAGCCACCTGTGCTGCTGAGGAGCTGTGAGTTCCTGACCAGACCTGATTTAACAAACTCCCTCTTCTTGCTGGAATTAACAGTGGACAAGAGGTACCACTTGCAGTTCACGGAGGGGATGGGTTATAGAAAAGTGGTCCTGAGAGCTCAGAAGAGACCTGATTTACCTGCTTTACCTGGCCACAACACTGGGAGTTCATTCTGAATCGCTAATGAAGGATCAATAGTCGCTCTATTAGGAGAGAGAAAAGTAGCAATTATATCCCAGCAGGACAAAAGCCAGGCCTCTTAAAGGCAGATCACATGCAATTTCAATGCTTGAGCTTTCCACTAAACAAAACTTGCGGTCTGTTATGTTTAAATGTGAGACGGGAAAAAAAGTTGAATCAAACCCGTCAAATTAAATGAAGCTTAATACAAAAAGATCTGTGCTTGTTGGGGAAAGCAGCAGAGTATTCCGTACTGATCATCTCTAACACTGAGTACAGCTCAATTCTGAGGATGCTTTTGCATGCTGCATCCAAGCTCGGTCTGTGTTTACATATCAGGCTCTAATGTTACATTATCTCTTTAAAACAGGTAATTCCACACTGCTAATTTATTAATGTTCCGCTTCATAAATGACCAATCCACAGCTTTTATTTCAGATGTTATAGGTCATCATTCACATCCTGATAGTGGAGCTTGAAGCAGATACGCTGGGGAGGTGCTTAGTTTAACGCACACAGTTGGTCATCTTCTTTTCTTCATCTTCTCTTCCTACGAGCTCCCAGGGCAGCAAAGAGATGAAGTGGAGAGAACCAGCGTCTTCCAACAGCTATTGTTTGACGTTGGCAAAGGAAAGAAGAAGTGTGGCAGCAGAAAAACCAAAAGTAAAATTAAATCTTCCCAAGTACTTCAGGAGAACAAGCCCACAATAGGCATAGTACTAGCAATTCCTGGTGGTACTGACATCTCTCATGTGTTGTGGACATTCACTTTGGTAATCCTGATCCAGGCAGCAATGGGGCTTGTGAGATGAAGTTCGGTCTCTGAACAAATTTCTTTTTCTTACTTACATTACAGGCTTACAAAAACCTTACTAACTCTTCGGGTACAAATCAGGATTTTCCTTTGGAAGGGAGGCCGAGTAGGCAGAGAGATTCGTCTTGTCTCATTTAAAACTGGTAGAGCCAAGGAAAACTTAGTGGGATGCCACATTCGTCTCATCTAATTATCTGAGAAATGGAATAAAACAACACATGATGCAATTTGCAAAAGCCACATGGCTGGTAAGACCTGTGAATAATAACTGCTATAGAGAAAAACATAACATGGATTATCCGAACACCAACGGAATGCATCTCCCTTGGAAAAATACAGACTCACAAATAAGAGAAAAACTAAACAGTTATTTAATGGGTGGAGAATTGCAAAGAAATCAACAGTAGCGAGAGAGGCTTTCATATTCTCTTGCCTTTATCACTACTGCACTTGAAAAACACAAGAACAGATGGACTTGGTTAGACCAAAGATCTGTCTAGGCCAGTAGCCTGTCTTGGGAAGAGCCTGAGAGAAAATGCTTAGGGAACACATATAAGAAAAAAAAGTGAATTTTGAGTGATGTTTCCCCCTTATGCCTTTCTACTCTCTGGCAATATGCAATTTAAAACAAACAGATGAGCTAGAGGCTGTATCTGCATCTTTTTATTTAATATCCCTTGATGGCTCTTTCCTCCATGAATTTAAATAATCCCTTCTTGAATACATTTATACTCCTAGTCTCCTATACATCCTGTGTCAATCAGTTCCACAACTCAATTACATGCATGCGGATATACGTGAAAGAGTAGTTTGTTTTAAGCCCCTAGTTTGGCCTTTTCATGGCGCGGCCCTGACTTCTACACTATGAAAAATGGGAAATAACTATGCTGTTTTCAATTCTCCACACTGCTCTTATTACTACAGAAGAATATTCTTTTGCAGCTGCCTCTTACCAAGTGGAAAAGCCCTGGTCTGTAGGAGTTTGATAATCCAAAGTCTTCTCTTCTGTCTTCAGATACTACTATACCCTTTTTAAGAGGGTGGGGTGGCCAAACTGTTTCATGTGACATATGGGCACAGCACAGTTTTCTGGGTTTTCACTTTATTTCTTTCCTAATACTTCCACATATTCACTTCCCTTTTAGCTTGAACATTAAGAAGAGTCTCTTCAGAGAACCATCCACATAATTAATTGTTTTCCAAGCGATACAAGCTAAATTAGAAGCCACTGCTCTATATGTGCAGTGAGTGTTTTCCCCATAGTTCATATTTATCAACACTGAATTACGTTTTACTGCCCAGTCACTCAGTATTATCTGTTCCTTCTACAGCCTTCTACAATTAACTCTAAACTACCCTAATGTTAAGTTAAGTTAACACTGATATCTGGCACCCATCTTCTTTTTCATTTTGTTAGTAAATGTCTTTTATTTACAAATCCCAGCATAGCCTCCTCTTAGAACTAGGTAAGTGCATTTTTATGGAAATCATACAAGAAAAATTTAATAAATATATCCCTAAAATTAAAAGAGATAGGAAAAGCACATACAGAGATGTTTTAGAAAGAGAGACCAGAAATTAAAATAATGCTTTCACCAGACAAAGGTTATTTAAATGGCACTCTGCCATTAATAATCTGCGTATTGGACCCAGGCTATTAAACGATGGTTAAGAACATTCGAATCAAATGGGCTGAAATGTCCAAAGTAGATGAACAGATATGAACTGAAAGGACTGTACCCACCCTAATGCAGGCAGAAGACCTGTGTGTGTGGTCTGATGATAAAAGGCCATCATCTCCCACCTGCTTCCCAACCTGCTGCAGTAGCCTACCCATCTCCAGCACTATATAAATCATGGCCGTGAACTAGTCGTTCAGGAAATGAACAGATACAGCAGTCTGAAAAAGCTGGATCAGAGGTCTTGGTTACCCATCGCAGCAGGTCCCAGTAAGATGCGACCTTGGGTTGCTGGATCCATACTCCAGAACGGCCACCTGCAGTCATAAGCTCATCTTGTCTGCTACCATGTTAGGTTTCAATATAACTGATTTACATCCAGGCTGGTTTCCACTGAGACATTGTCCTTCTGCTCCCTCTCCCAAACACAGATAATTAATCCTTCAAATGATATTCCCTTGGAGGCAACCATCTTGTCCACCCATGTGAGCTTGAACGCTCCAGAGCCACAGTTCACAAATGCCCCTACACTGCATTTACCTCCTGTGTCGAGCCAAAACTCTCTCCATCATTCCCAGAGACGGACACTCTCCTTCTGAGTCCCCCTCTGCAAGCCCTCGCTGTGCTTGACGTACCCATCGCACCTCAGAGCATTGCTCCTATGCACAGCGCAGCTGATGCGCAGAAGAGAACTAGGGCCTCAGTGACCAGTAGGGACAGACAGGTGAACTGTCTTTGACTAAAAAAACACGAGACCATACAGGTCCTCACCAGACAGTTGCAGGTACCCGCACAGGAGACACGGACCTGACTATGGGGACTGTAGAGGTGTGACATGCCACTGGCCTGAGGGAGCAGGGGATGCAGTGGCTTTCACCAAGTGGGTTTGGACAAGAACACAGAAATACAGTGACATTATCTGTACATTAATTTCCCAGCTACGTAGTCTCAAAAATGCTAGGTATGCTACCTCTACGTACCCAAACTGTTCCCAGAAAAACCCAATTAAAGAGGTCATGTAAGGACACAGGTGCTTACAGCATAAGCCATCACGTTAGCGGGTCAAATACGAAAATAAGAAATGAATTCACAAATATTTTAAACTAAGCCATTCTAAATTGACGTATCACACTAAAATTATGTTCTCTCTTTCCATCTGTGTTATAGATTTATTTTGTTGGCTGGATGTATTTTGGAGAGAGAGTTCAAAGTTTGACTTTTCTCTATGTCTGATCAGTTAAACCTTTATATGTGAATTCTTTCAGGAGGTAGCAAGTTTAAGGGATACCACCATACCTCTGTACAGGTTTCCATTTATTTTGCATAGCACATATTCTTACATAAACATGATTTTGTAGTGAATGCTTGGCCATTCTGACCAAAAATCCTTCAAAATCAGTAACAACACTAACTTCAATGTTAGAGAAGGACTAAAGGGGCAACACACCGGAGCAGAAAAGTCACAAAAAACCCCAACCAACAGCAAAGGGTAAAAATCAACTTCAGGCTGTGTGAAATACAGTTAGTTTAAGATTATGTTGATAAATTCTCACTTTCTGCCCTCTGAAAGAGCCTTCCAACGTCCCTAGGAGGAGGATAGTGGCTCAAACTGACAAGAACCCTCCCCAGCCGAGAGCTGACAACAAAGCTCTTCACGAGCCACTAGGATTTGGCCAGAAACATGACTACACAAAATCGTCCACCTCAGACTGAATTAATTTACTGCATTTATTTATTTATTAGAATGGCTTCAGAGCAAGCAGGGTTTGCCACTGGAGCAGTTTTGTCAAATAAAAAAAAATGACAGCAAGCATTGTGCTTTTCATGTTTTCTACAGGATATTATGGGATGCTTTTCTGAACAGGTCTAAAATCTGTTTTTCTCCTGTATAAGCCTGAAAAATGTCATAAAGGTTTAAATCAATGCAGATCATAACATCACCTCTGCCAGGGGTGAGCATTAGTTGCTTTGGAAGAAACTGCAAGAAACAATAACAGTTGTGGGATCTGAGCCACAAAACTATCTCAAACTAATCCCTAATTATTAAAAATTAGCTTAAACCCTGAAGCAAGAAGATTTAGAAGATTTATGTCTCTTTCAAAGCTTTTCTTGTAGCTTCAGTTGTTGTACTATTGAATATTCTTATTCTTCCAGACCTTCTTTAAATCTTGTTACATTCCTGACCTCAGCAGCATCCTCTGGTAATGAGTTCTACAATTTAATTAAATCCTGACTAAAAAATTTTTTTAAAAATTCCTTTCCTCTGCTTTACATTTTTCACCCCTCACCCTATTCCTCTGCTATAAGACAAAGAAAACAGGACCTACTTGTCTATTCTGATTTTTTTGATCATTGCTTCCTATAGTCTTATCATGGCCCTCTATATTTTTTTCTGATTTCTTTGTGTTTCAATAACCCTCCCTGTACGTATGTACTTTATTGTGATAAAACTTCTAGTCACATGATGTGTCAGCATGAATCCTATGAAGATGTTACAGGAAAAAATCCAAATATATTTCAAAGAACAAAAGGCTCCAGAACCCTAAATACTGCATCCCTCAGTTTAAGCATCTTATAAAATTTTCTGTACCCTTGATTAAACTTAGTGCCCTTAAAACATTATATCAGCTACATTTAGTATATTCTGAACCATGTCTAAGGTATTTTTTTTTAGTCCTTCAATAATGAATTCAATCAAAACCAGTTACTGAAGAACACCCTTGAATTTTCTTTCTTCTTTTACAGCTTAGAAAGGAGCATGCTAGCTGCAGGCAATAGTCTGTGGCCAACAATCCTGGAGTATTAATACAAGGACAGGCTGGAAAACTAAGGATTTTTAGAAACAGCAGCCTAATTACGCTTTGATAGCTCTTTCTAAAATTGCACTGAACACAGTGACCTACAACAGTACTAAATTCATTGTCGTACTTAAAAGCTAATTTTGTGCTTCAGCAGATTTTGTTTCTGGGTCAGGCAGAGAGGACCAGGCATCCTGAGACACGGCGAGACAGAAGCAGAACGAAAGCAACAAGTCTGAGGGTGCTACGCAGAGGCACAGCGCCCGTCTCTTCGTTTAAACGGCATACAGTATCATGCAAAATCTATGACAAAGCATATTAGAGAATCTAATCTCTGCTCTTTGTAGCACACCCAAATCATGAAAGTTTCTCTTTTGTTGTTAAAACATTAATTTATTTGTTAAAGCATAAGTGGCTAAAAATTATCAGTAAGTATTACTGAAAACTGGGTTATTCATCTGTGGAACAAGCCTAATGATGCAGAATTGTTCTGTCGACCCATCCTGGCCGACCCAACCAAAAAAATCTGTTAGTGCCAATACTGGAGCAAAACCTGGCAGAAAGACAGAGGCAGAGATAAAGAAGTTGAAAACTCTAGTATGCTGGAGGTGAGGGTAAATCTCTTTGTGTACCAAGGTAACCAGATGGTCAGTACTCCTCAGACTAGGGTTATGTGTTGGAGAACTCTCTCAGAAGGACAGGAGGGCAACTTGGTTAAGAGTTACCAAAACGCAGTGTTTCGGAGTTAAGGAAGCATGCAAGTAATTTGGTAATTCCTCAAGAACCCAAGGAAACTTCTGGCCACTCAAGAAAAAGGCAGAAAATGTTCATGGACTTCAGTGTGGCGAAGGTTTCATACCACTTGCTGTCTTTGTAATGACTAAACAGGAATTGTCCGTGCAAACAGGAGCAGCATCCCCTCCCCTGTGAGAGGAGCACCAGGGCTTCAGCTTCCAGCTTATGACAGACATGCTTGATGAGAATGGCTTCTGCAAAGTTATGAGAAGCTTGAGTTGAATTTTCACACTGACTTTTTTTCTGCTTGGATGCAACCTTGTGCTAAAATGTCACATTTTCACCAGAACCACAATTTTGTGACAATCATCTCACTGCACAGGTAGAAAAGGACATGTAGGGCACTTCTGACACTATTCACAAATTCATTTCAAAAGAGATGCTAATACATAAATTAAAATGAGGGTAGAAAGGCAAATCTTATTCAAACCACTAGATCAAGAGCGAGATGGGAGAAAAACCACAAAAAGTATTATTTTTTAAGCACTCAAAGTTCACATTGTTTCTTGTTACAAGTCATGGATGCAATTATTCTTTTGTATTACTGAGGGAAAAGATAACTGGCATGTAAATGTTTTCAGAGGTGTGTAACGCAGCTACCAATTAAAGCTCTCAATAACATTTATTGATACTTTTTAGCCTCCTTTTAAAGCCAGTTCATTCATTTAGGAGTGATCTGATGTGTTATGAGGACTCAAGATGATCCGATGTATTAGAAGGACTTGAGATTTCCGATGTTCAAACAGAGGTTAATTAAAGCTCTAGATTTAGTCAAGGAACGTTTTGCCACAGAATTCAGTGAGCTGGGATTTCCCTCTGGATGTTTGAAACCTGTGGACTCCTTCACATGGGAAGAAGTCACATGTCATTTAGACATGCAGCCCAACAACGTTTCCGTGACAGATTTCAGGTGGTCCGACTTGTCCTTCCCCTCTCAGATTCACATTTGAAGTACAGCACTAAATTGTTCATCTGCAGAACTGACCCAATCCCATCCCATACAAACAGAAATCTGGTATTAACGTTATAATATTTGCAGAACTGACAAGTTCACCACTTCAGTCAAAACAGCCCTCATCAAAAGAAAGCTGGTCTTGTATAATTAGTCCTTTAAGAAGAACAGAATGAAGTCAGCTTCTTAAGCTACAGCACTGCATGTTCCTCCAACACCCCCGAGAATATACGTCAGACCCAGCTTTAACAGACCACTCTAGAGGGACACAACAGCCTTTGGGCTTTCATGTTGTTTATGAGAATGTTAATCTGAGAGATGCAAACGCTTCTCTGCCAGGAGTGGACAAAGATCAGAGCACCATTAGGAGCAATGCCTTTCACTAACGGGAGCAGGGCTGCAGCTCAGCTTATAAAATGGAAACGAAGGTCAGTGCATCACTGCTGAACACAAGCCCTCTCTAAGCAGCTCATCCCTTTGTGTGAAGGCTGGTACAATGAGTTAAGGTCTTGCAGTCAATTCCGTCTTTACACAGCCTTCTAGATCAATTAACAGATTAAGGCAATTCCAAATAATTTTCTGGCAGGTATCTGAGTCATGCTAGAGCTTCTATATACATACCTAAGGGAGAAATAAGGTCTACAAAAACAACACACCAAATACCACCGACATGAACATTAATATGAATAAATTATACAGCCGCAAGAGAATTCTTCATCTGAGCAAGCCTAATGAACCTTCTATTGCATTTCCAAAATATTTTTACTGTTTTGACTAATGAGCCTCAGAGAATGGAAAAATACAAACAATGCTGGCCTGGAAAAGTTAACCAGCTGAGCGGAAATAAATTATTTTTCCCTTTGAATTTCTTTTTAGCCAGAAAAAAATGTCTTAAGAAACATCACAGCAGACTTACCAGCAGACTTCCAGAGAAGTTTTACTGTCCTCCTCCTTGAACCGCTCAACGATTTCGGAAACCAGTAAAAAAACCGTGCTATCCTCCTGATGGTTTTGCTCAAGTTCTTTCTTATTGCCATAGCTGAAAGGGTTCCACAGCTACCCCGGGAACAACAGACACACGTACGCCGGCGGAGAGAGGAAAGCCCATGAATTCCCGCAGAGAGCGCGCTGGCTGCGAGCTCGGCGTCGGGCAGCACGTCTCAGGACCACCTGTTAGTCCTAAATCCCCTCCCTCTCCGTCACTCCGCTCCGAGCCCTCCAGACCTCCCTCTTCATTACAAGAAGCAGCTATATTAATAGATGCTTTGGCTAAAGAAAGACCAACGCTCCAGAGTCTTAACCTGGTACTGTGTTTCCAGTGATGTTAAAACAAGACATGTTTTCCACAGAAGGGCTCTTTTGTCCATCTTTAGCCACCTTTTCTAGGCTGTAAACAAATAAACTCCAAAACTGATAGGGACAGGTCCCCTTTCAAAAGCCCTTGATTTAAATCAACAGGATTTTCTCTAGAGAGAGTGTTTCTCAAAGACCTACTTAATGAAGGTTAGTAGAAGTAAATTTAACAGAGATTTCTATAGATACACAGGGTGTTAAAAATAGGACTTTTAATGGATTTTAAGGCTAATATAAGAATCAAATCATTCACTGCCACAATTTACTTAAGATTCGAGCGTCTGTCAACATATTGCTATCCAAAAAAATCAACAGCATCTCAGTACTTAGACTACACATGGTTCAAAGACGATACATATTAAATTGTAAATCCAGAGACGCTATGAACTAAAATATGTCCTCGTCCCCCCCCCAATATTTATCACGGATTCTAGCATACATTTTTTAACAGCAAGACTAGTTAACCATTTCCCAAGCTTAGTATTATTTCCTCGACTATGTCAAAAGTTCCTCTTCAGCTTCTCACATTTTGTTTGACTTTTTTTTCTTCTGCTAGATCTGGATGGTAGGAAACACTGAAACCCAAGACTAATGTCATTATGAAACAAAGATCCTTTTATATCAACCTTTAAACTACAGAAAGTAAGGGCTTTGTTACACCAGCTACGTTCACAGCACGCCGTTAATAACTCTTCTAGAATTCACACTGTATTTTTCTACGCTAAAATATGTGAAATATTTAACCCCATTTTATACATCCGACATTTTTAGCATACTGCTACTTCTCGGGACCAAGCTAGAGAGATTGCATTTCCTTTGGCCAATATGTCTCTGAAAACAAACAAACATTTCCATTTATACCGTATCTGCCACAATTCCTCAGCCAGCGTCAATGAAAGAGCAGAAGGCAGGGCTCAGGCCGCCAGACTTGTCTCTTGTTCAAGCTCCACCCTGTCATACCAGTAGGAATTTAGTAGCAAAGTGCCGGTTTTAGCACAAGTAGAAGGTCTGCTACCCAATTCAGCACAGGCGAGGGGCAGAGTTAAAGGCCCGATAGCTAACTTGCTTCTTTCAGGAAACAGCATGGGTTTGAACATTTACGAGCATCTGCCAAATACCAAATCAAACAATGAAATTTTTTTTCCCGAAATTTATACATATAAAAATTTGATGAAAATCAAAGTGGCATAAAAAAAACCCCATACTATTTCAGATCGTATGTGAATATATGTTAAGATAACTAGTTTCATAATTTGATAAAGAATCCATATAGATATGTATAATCTTTAGCAGGATATGAAGGTCACGAGTATATTTTTTTCACCTAAACATAAAATGCTGATACAGCGTTTTTGTTATACTGGTATTTTATGAGACTTAAAAAAATATTCAGTATAACACGAGTCTCCATCTCTGGAGACATTCAAAACCCACCTGGACACATTCCTGTCCAGCCTGCTCTAGGTGACCCTGCTCTGGCAGGGGGGTTGGACTAGATGATCTCCAGAGGTCCCTTCCAACCCCTGCCATTCTGTGATTCTGTGATAACACACCAGAATATAACAATATAAAGGGGTAAACTGACTTTGCTGGTGGGAATAACAAACCTGTGCAGGTTTACACCTTACAGTGTTTAGTGTCTTACTGGAACAAAAAATAGGCAACAGCATAAAATGTTGGACATTACTTTAAGGCAAAGGGAACTCATTCTGGACAAAGAAAGTCAGTTGGATGAATCTGACAATTTTGCTATGCAACAAACCAGCAAACACAGATGGGAACATGGACCTGGATTCAAGCAGTGGTAGTTAGCCTTGCAATAATTTTTCCCGACTCCTCTATCACTTCACATTTCTCGTCTCTAGTTCGGACCAAAAGTAGAGCTAATGGAGGGCAACCTGCCCATCCCCCCCAGCTCACGGATGAGGGGTCCGTGGTGATGGTGGGGGTTCCTCTCAACCTGAGCTGTGAGCTTCAGAATAGGAGACATTGTGCTCTGCGCGGCACCGCAGCGCTGTCAGCCTGCATCAGCTGCATCAGCTGCATCAGCTGGGCTGGGGGGAGTCCACAGCCTAAGACAGTTATGATTGTTTACATTACACTGAAGCACTATGAAAGTTAAGAATCCACTGAATTAAAAAGGTACTACGTGGGGCTACATGTGTGCCTTTCAATCTACCCTGACGAAGAGACAGCGCACGGAGATGGACAGAAGGACCTGAAATGTGAGCGGAGTCACGCTCTTGATCCCTGCCTCCCTTTAAGGAAAAAAAAAAAAAAAGCCGTGTAAGGCTTTTTCCTGCAGCAGATTTCAACCCCCAGGTCATCCTCTGCTCATCTAAGCAGTGGCTGGAGGAGGGGGGGAAGGATTGCTGCTGTCCCACCTGCCTGGGAAGGTTGGTGAGCAGCTGTCCCCTCTGCTACGTGGGACGCCTCCGACCTCCCACCTCCCCGCACAGTGCAAAGGTCAGATCTCAGCAGGCCTCTGCAAAGGACTGAAATGGCACCACAGGCAGCCTCCATGTGTGTGGTGCCCACCCCACGTGCTCCCCAGATGCGGGCTGGGGCGCGTGGCAAGTCACCGCGTTGGCAGGAGAGCCGGGCACGACGCACTGCCCTTGGCATCTGCCCCACAACCCACCTCCCAAATGGAAACCTCTCCACACGGGTGGGAAAGCAAAAGGGTGCTTGTGAAACATCCTGCAGGTTGGACATGTCGCTGCCCTCCCCAACCTACAGAGCTAGGCAGAGCTACACAAGGACCAAGTGACCACTTACAGTAGCCATCCCATGCCCGCTGCTGGAGCTGAGAAAGCCAAAAAAACCCCAACAAACCCTTGCTGTTACATGAAATACTTTTAACTGATGAACTGTAAACAACTAGTGGTGTCTGACTGGGAATATTCTCTTGGATTTTGCTGAGCTTATACAATTTTAAAGCAAATTCTTTGCTGATAAGCATTTGTTAGAGCAACACAGCAGCGCTGAGATACCATAGAAATGAAGTCTGACAGTGAGGAGGAGGAGATGCAGTGGTAGCAGCTGAGGGGCAAATGCCACATTTTCTCTGCTCGGAGGCAGAAGAGCATCTTTCCTCAGTGAGCAGTTACTGCCATTTCCACTCCCCCCAACTCTTAGGTAGCAAATGACTGGGATGAGCAAAGGATTTCATTACTTTGACTTACCTGGAACTTCTCCACACAGTCTGGTTTCAGGATCAAAGATCCCCACACATCCATTCATAGCGGGAATTGTTTGTAGGAAAAGCTAAACCTGTTACGGAATACCTGCTTGCCTGCATTAGCAAATGTCATAGAATCATAGAATGGTTTAGGTTGGAATGGACCTTAAAGATCATCTAGTTCCAACCCCCCTGCCATGGGCAGGGACACCTCCCGCTAGACCAGGCTGCTCAAAGCCCCATCCATCCTGGCCTTGAACACTTCCAGGGATGGGGCAGCCACAACTTCTGTGTGGCAGTGCCTCACGCCCTCATAGGGAAAAATTTCTTCCTGATATCTAATCTAAATCTACCCTCTTCCAGTTTGAAGCCATCACCCCTTGTCCCATCACTACAGGTAAAAAGTCCCTCTCCAGCTTTCGTGTCGGTTCCCTTCAGATACTGGAAGGCTGCTATAAGGTCTCCCTGGAGCCTTCTCTTCTCCAGGCTGAACAACCCCAGCTCTCTCAGCCTGTCCCTATTAGCTGGGCTCAAAATGAGTTTTTGCTTTCTTTGTAGGGACAATAACGTACTTGGAAAATGAGGTGGTGTCTTTCCAACCTGTCACAGTGTGACAGGGTATGTGACACTATGCTCCATGCCACACTGACCGGCAGACTTCAGTGTGGAGAGGTATTCACGAGCCAGTCTTCACAAGGATATTCTTCATATTGATGGAGCCTGAACTTCCAAAGAAGGAGGAAAAGACTTCCAGACCTCCATGGACTGTCTCCCTTCACTTCTTTCCTCACAGAGATCTGAAACGGACTAAAAGATTTTAGCAATCCAGAAGGGGGTTATGCAGAGAAACAATGTATCTATGCACTGGACAGAATTGAATGTGTGAAACACCTTTATCTAGAAATTATAAACAAAAGCTGTGACCTTCCTGAAACCTTGTTCGGCTGTATGTCAGTAAATTTTACCCAAGTTGTTAGAGACGGGTCCTGCCTGACTAATCCCTGGGTTTCAGCACTCCTGCATTTGCATGATGCTGTCAAGACACAGTATCACAGATTTCATACCAAAACATAATTTGTAACATCATCATGTGTGACAAAGC
Source organism: Stercorarius parasiticus (assembly GCA_013396915.1). Classification (NCBI taxonomy): domain Eukaryota; kingdom Metazoa; phylum Chordata; class Aves; order Charadriiformes; family Stercorariidae; genus Stercorarius; species Stercorarius parasiticus. The sequence continues at coordinate 830,383 of VWZL01005521.1, read as the reverse complement.
TATGCAGTTGCTAGGAAGCTTATAAAGAACACAATACAACTACTAAAAACAATGAAACAAAAAAACTGCTGCATTTGAGCTTCGTTCAGCAAAACTAGCATAATACTTCCGATTTCCAGCTCAGCTGTTCATCCCTCCCTAATCCAAATAAGTAGCTATATTTGTGAGCTTTCTAAAAAAACCTTTGATTCTCGGCAGCTGCACATGCACAAAAAGAAGCGATTAAAAATTAACTGGTGGTTGGCAATCTGCAACTTCCAAAACCTTGCCTCCATTTGAAAGATGGAAATGGAAGAACTGTAGTACTCAAACTGATGTAAAACACATTTGTTATCAGATGTAATGATCTATTACTGGATAAATAAAGAAATAAATAAGGTTAAAATAGAATTGTATAGGCATCTTTTTAGCTGTGACATCAAAAGTATTTCACATGTTCAATCCACTGTTATCAAGGCTTCCAATAATTTATACACTGATAGATAATAAATGTAATATGAAAATAGAGAAAACAGACAAAAGAGAAGGGGGAAAATGTTGAAAACCTTACACAATGCACTGTGGATGACAGTTCTGCTAAAAATACCATAAAAAGATCACGCGACCCAAACCTTGCTGCACATCAAACTGAGCCACTACCAAATCTATGCTACTAGAAACTCCCATCCAATGTTATTTTCTGCAAAAAACGCTTCTAGTCCAGACACATTCCTATGATTGGCATGACTTTTGAAGTAAAACAGCATGAAATTTGGCCGAAACTCATCCAAAATGGAGAGGAAGCAAATGAGCATTGAGGACGAGCAATTTCAACCCTTTTTCATGGTCCTAGGGAAGCCTCTGTACCAGCAGGTAGTTGGGCTTCATCTAATTGAATACAGATGTCTGCAGCTGAGCTGGTTGTCATGGCTCCCGTTACCATCCGCAGAGAAAGACCAGCGCCTCGTGGGCATATTAATTCCCATCCTGCAGAAAAGCTGTAAAATCCATGAGATGAACTGTGCCCTGCACAGCTTCTGGAGAAGCCCAGGATGCCACCGTGGAAAGCAGAGGTGGGGACGAGAAGCGGTGTCCTGACTCTTCTACGGCACACGGAGCACATCTTAAATGGAAACCCCTGAGGTTGTTGAGGTATGCCATCTCTGTCAGGGATGGAGGACAGAACCCAGAAGGACTCAACCCAGAGCAGACAACCAACAACTGCAGGTCTTGTTTCAGAGCTCTGACATAAACGCAGAGGAGCACTCTCCAAATGCAGTGGAATTTTGGTTCATTTTCTTCAGGCCTCAAGTGCTGTACGTATAAAGTGCTATATGTATAAAATAAGTAACACAAATTCAGCCTATCAATCAGTCACGTCTCAATGTCTTCTGAGACGAATTGCTTGCTTCTTTCACAGGCTATCTGTTGGGGAATAACCGGATTTCTCCCCTTAAGAAGTAAGGAGAAGGAAGGTTTCTCCTGAGCAATAGCTGCAGTGAAGCACATCCTGGATTTTGAGGAAGAAAATCACTGTGCCGAAGCACTTTTGTTTGCATCTGATCAGTTCTTATTTCACTCTACAATATATTACACTATCATTAAATATTTTCATACATTGTTACATGAAAAAGAACATCTCTCTGTTTATTTCAGCAATACTCTTGCTTGATTCTTTTCAGTATCATCCGTCGTACTGTACACTTGTTCCCTGTTTCATTTTGAATACTTCAACCTGTAAAATTTGTTGTAATTTGCTTCGTAATGTTCTTTTTCAGATGCTGGAAATTTGTAGAGGCAGACAGGACTGGCACTGTACCATGATGAAAGCGTGTGACAGACCAGACACTGCTGTGCTGGTCCAGCTGAGCATCAGGAAGATAATTCACTACTTCCCAGAGACTGCTGTTGGTACAGTGTGATGCACATATTGTCATTTTTCATGTAGGTTGGTTACAGGCTTACTGTATGTATGTATTTATGTAGGTTTGTGCATCAGAATTGAAGCTGAATATTAGTTTAAAAAGTTAAATGCAGAGAATAGTAGAGCAATGTGAAAAAAAAAACAGATTAGCGTTAATTTTAGCTATGTAGTAGATACTATACTAGTAGCAGTAAACTCAGGGAAATGACTGAAGAGTCTTTAGGAAAATCACTTTTGTACATACACAGCTACACTTCAAAGTACAGGGAAAATAAAACTCAAGGCTAAACCTGGAGAGAAGATACTGAGTTGCCTTGTAACAAGGTTTGACACATCAGATTTGACTCAGTGGATGACAGACCAACTTGCCTGTGGGCTTTGGGTGACTTTGTGCCAAAATTAGTAGACTTCTCAGTGAGAGCTTGCATGGAACTATTGCTAAGGGAAATCAGGTCGGGGAAGTAAACCAGAAATATGTGTTAAACGTTGCCAAAACAGTAAATTCATTCATGCTAATCTGGTCTGCTTAAGACAAAAGTAGTCTGATCATTTTTTTGAGTACAAGAAGGCTGTGAGCATCCTTCTTGAGATGTCTGCATGTTGTATGAGTGATTAACAAGGGTGCACCTTGTACATTTATTCTTCCTTAGACAAGCAGGACGTTTCTTATTTTAGCCATGGCAGCTATTAGATAATAGAGTAATATTTTGAACTGGAGTATAAGAGAAAAATACACAAAAGAGATACTGCAGAGCTTAACTTTCATTGTAGCCCCTTATATTTTTTTCCAAGCTCCTACACTCTTACACTGTCAGGCTATTGTACCCAAGCTACCATACGTGACATTCTCTTCCTTTACTGAGCAAAATCAAAAAGGCATTCATCAGTGCTCAGTGCAGTGTGGAGAAAACAGACACGTCTAGCAGCTCATAAAGCCACCAGGCCAAAAACAGCATCGTTATTTTTTTTCTGTTGCGCACACTGCTGACCTGCATTTAACTGTCTGGATAAAGAGATCCATCCAATCGTGCTGGAGGTTTCTGGTTAACGCTACTTAGCAACAGAAGGAAGAGATGACTACTGTCACTGGGAAAGAGCTGAGCTCTAGTGCTGGCTTGCCCAGTGACCTCCTGGGTAACCTTGGAAAAGCCATTTCAACTCTCAGTTCTTTCATCTGTGGCTGTTTTGCTCATAGCACTTCAGACCAGCGGCTGCTTCCTCCTGCGCAAGCACACTGTTAAGGACTTACTGTGGCCCCCAGCTCCTATTGCCAACAGAAAATGCAAAAAAAATATAATAAAATATTTCAGAAAAAAAGCCCTTAGCAGTGAACTATGTTATCAATTTATCAAAAAATACACTATCCAGTAAAAAATCGAGTTTTATCTTTTCCCCTTTGTATTAAAAGCACAGATATTAGCAATACGTAAATAGCATGCAAGCCATGTAAGACAATGTCATTTAGAAGGTACTTGTAACATTACATCCCACAACGCCCCAAGTTCCTGGCCAAGCCTGTTGAACTCTGAGCATGGTAGGACTGTATAAAAATGGACCTCAAGATACAGCAAGCTCTCCAAGGCTTTTACGTGACAAGGTCAAGTTTCTCCTTGGTTCCCCAAGGCTTCCCCAGCAAGCAAACCACCAGGAGGTATCATGCTGGTGAGTAATGGCAACAGTTTTATTACTAAGAGCTTCTTTGCTTTTGTGCTTTGATGTTTTATCACACATCTTGAAGCTGTCCTAGGTTATGAAGCTTTGGGGGGGCTGGACTAGATGACCTTTAAAGGTCCCTTCCAACCGAACACGTTCCATGATTCTATGAACATGGCCTGCAGAAATACCTATTTTATCACTTTTTCATTAGCGGACACTTTTCTACTCCCACACCAGCTCTCAAATACCAGTCAGTTCGCAACCAAGCCTTACGGCATCTGGCCTCCGTCCACCCTGCGTGTGAAACGAAACACAGAGCAGCTCCAAAACATGTGAGGAAGACAAGTGGGAAAACCACACAGCATTTTCAGAGCCTTTCAGTGCTGGCAGCTGAATGCTATGGGGTGATTTTTTAGTTTTTCTCTTCACTGCTATGCAGACTGAATAACAACTGCTTGTATTCTCTGTAGTCTCTTAGGGTTGTATCTGAGATACCCAAATTCTGAAGGACAGCATGATTAATAACTAACCATTCATGAGGTGGTGAAAACGAGAACAAAGAAAGAGATGCTCAGAGAATGGGTGAAAGCCTCTATGTATGACAGTGTACGGCTTAGGAGTGTAATGTGGTCCTCACATAGAATCATAGAATTGCTTAGGTTGGAAGGGACCTTTAAGATCATCGAGTCCAACCATCAACCTAACACTGACAAAACCACCACTAAACCATGTCCCTCAGCACCACATCTACCCGTCTTTTAAATACCTCCAAGAATGGTGCTTCCACCACGTCCCCAGGCAGCCTGTTCCAATGCTTGACAATACTTTCGGTGAAGAAATTTCTCCTAATATCCAATCTAAACCTCCCCATAGGAAGAGAAATGTCAGATGCCAAGAAAACAGGACCCACAGTAAGCAGTAACCAGTTCTGAGCAAACGGGGGAAAATGGCTCTGCTTTGCAGCAGTGGGAGCCTTGCCGCAGCTGCAGAGACCACAGAAATGCCCCAGGAGGTGCAGAGAAACCGAGGAAGCCAACAAGCATCACTCTTGAAGAGCAAGCTCCATCAAAGCTGCCTCTTGGTCTCCATTTCCACAGGTCTACCTTCCTCCCCTGCATGGGTCACAGCAGCCTCCAGCTCCACCAGCCCCGTGAGCTCCAGCAGCTGGGGCAGCACCTTCGCCTCACCCACCTCCTTCAAACCCAACAGGGAGGAGGAACCGGGGCTTTCTCCGAGCTGAGCTCCACCCGCACAACCCAAACCCTGTCGCCTCCTGCTGCTCCAGCCCCTGCGCATTCTGAGAAACTTCAGTAATTTGGGATTTAAAACTAAATGAAGAAAAAACGGAGAACTAAGCACCCTTAAACAACTCTCCACAGAAAGAATGGGATGTGGAAGCAGCCTCCCGCTGCCCCTATTTCTAATCCACCCTGCAGGTCTCACTCTTTTGATAAAATTTTCAGAGGCTCATGCGACCCTGAATGGTTTTGGTAATTCAAGTTGTAACTCCAGAAGCAGCGTTAGCAACTTAATCCCCTCATTACGTGTAATTAAATATGAACGCACTCCTACTGCAGAGATAGCGGACAATGTCTATCCCCTTCTTTAAAAGCATGAAAAAAGTACGTTACACAAATTTGTAATAAAAAAAATATTCTTTTGAAATAAAAAAACCCCCACTTATCCCTGTGTTTGCTCCTTCCCTCCACATTTTACCTTCACTTTTGTAAGGAGGAATATATTTCCTTACCATTCCTGCTAATTTAGATAACACTCCCTGGTTTGTTCTAAGGGGATAAGGGGCTCAGGGTTTTGGTCTGGGTTTTTACGGATACTTAAAAAGCCCTGTAGTAAGAGAGCTACATCACATACTAAAATGTGACGCCTCTGTACTTCAACTGCACTACAAAGGAGTCAGCTGATGAATATTCAGAACCAATGTCCAAAAAAACCCACTAAAAATGGAAGAAGGCACCCCACCAAAGGCTAGCCTGCACTTCCGAAATACCCATTTCATAGGCCTTTAAACTGTGCTATATGCTTTGCAAGGGAGGGTCGCTCAAAAAAGTCTGGAAAATGGGTAAAAAAGATGTAGCAATGGTTCAGTGAACAAAGCTGAAATGACTGCCCGGTAGGCTGGAGGGGAAGAGGATCCTTGCAGTCTTATCTGTTTCCATGGGCTTCTGCGCCTCTGCAGAGCACCTTGCAACTGGAGAGGCTGCTGTGCCAGGCCAGGGGCACCGATCACACTGCACCCAGGTGACGTTACGGGCGTAATGACGCAGGTACAGAAAGTAACACTATAGGCGAGGAGGAAACAGGCTGAAGGACGTGACTTCCAACTAGTGTTCAAAGGATACCCACTGGCCCCACGCTCATTGATTGCACCTTCATAAAGGACTCCAACCGCCAGAAATCTGACAGAAATGTTCTATTTTCTCCTTTAGCAGGCACCCTTTTACATGCAACTGAACAAATACTCAAGTCTCTGTTTGCTTCGCAAGGTCCTTACACTATTACAATGTACCGATCTTCTCACCTTGCCACATAAACCCAATACATACACCAATACAGATGTGGTTGCACAGGCAACCTACAGTTTTTAAGAGTAATAAGGTCATCAAGGTCACGCTTTTAACAAAAGCATCCGTGAATTCCCAATCGTGTCCCATCACTAAATATTGGAAAGGAACAACCTGTTTTTCATGGTATTTCTAAATACCATCTGCTTAAATATCTTCAGGAAGTTTGAACCAAAAGTCACGTAGGCCCTATAATTTCTCTATATACTCTTGAATAGAGAATAAAACTTCCGAAAAGGCCTAGCAACCTTTCCGTTTGGGTCAATGAAAAAGTGCACCAGAAATGAAAGTGTCGAAATGCAAGGTACAAGCAAAGTTACAGAAATTAACGAGGAAGGCCAGAATAAGCAGTCCACAAAATAATTCCTTTCATGCCCCTGCCACCTTCACACACTCAGTCCATTGACCGGACTATGGAGAAAGTAAACCTGTTCAGAAACCGTTTTCCAAAACCTGGCAGCATAGACTTTCATCTAAAACCATGAGAAATGCCTCATTTTTTCAAATGCCAAATGATACAGCAAAACAATGCAGCAACGCCAGGGCTGCTACACTACATAATGCTTCACACCACGAAGTCATCAATAAGAAACTGATAATTATCACCCCAGAGCACTCTCCTCTTGAAAGAAAAATGGAATGCTAGAAAAGAAAACCCACTCTTTACTGTACGTCATTTTACTGCTATAAATTGGAATAATCCCGACTGCTTCTGTTTCAAAGGACTTTGTGCAGAGGAGCCAGGCCAGGCACTGGCATTCCACATCTGTACAATATCGCCAGGTTTTTACCCCAAATAACAGAGGTGAAAAGGTGAACAGCAGAGCAAGTCTGGACTGCTAAACCAATTAAGTCTCTCTTGAAAAGGAATCCAAAATAACAGCAAGAGCTCAGATACTACAAAGCATCTTTTTCAGAGGTATTTCATTACACTTGGCTTTCTTCCTGGGCTGAGGTCCAGAAATATCAGCACTGCCTTATTTTTTTCTCAAGAAATAAGCCGCTTGAATAACGCGCACCTTGTGCGCTGCATTGAAACAGATGATCATTCGTCTCCTTGAACTCTTTTTTTTTCTTCCATTCTGATCTTTCTCCCCCGAGTTATGTGGAAGCACTTTTTCATTTCTTTAGCAGAAGCCTGAAGACAAACTTTGTGAATCACAAATAAAAATCTCACAAAAGGCAGGAAGACCTTTTCTCGGTAGTTCATTATTCACTCCAGTGATGCCACCTCACTTCACGATGTGTGCTAAGGAGGGTACAAAAACCCAAAGATGACCAAAGCTGCCCTACGAAATGAGGAAAGAAAAGTCCAGCCTCCACCGAAGCTCATCTGGGGCATCTTCCCCGTCCCTGTGGGGAAGGCAGGACAGAGACACCCAAAGGAAAGCCCCTCTCCCATAAAGGCGTCGCACATTTTTCCTCTCGGACAGAAAAAAGTCTGCACGTAAAGAATTTAAAATTACTCTTTTGATGTGCCTTTTGACTACTTCCCTATCCCAGAGGGAATTTCTCATGTCTTTTAATTCTTATCACCAAATTCAGCACCTCTGACTCTGACCTTGTCTGAGGGCAACAATCTCATGAGAACTGCCAATAATCAAACAGGGTAATTTAAATAAATACAATATCTATGTCTTTGTGACTCAGAATCATGACAATTTAGTACGTAGCTGCCTCTTTATCGGCAGTGGACCACCTGGAAGATGCCATTGCGTTTTGCTTTTTAGATGACATAAAATGGAAGTCCCTACCACTCGCAGCCTTTGGAAAACACAGTGACCCGACAGCCTTTCGGCACTGCCGCACCTTGCCAGGCACCTTAAAATCTTCGAAAGGTACTCGCAACTTTCACCTCAGTTGTAGTCTCTGCTTCACAAGGGATACTCAGAGGAGGTGGTGGCATCTTTACAGAGGCTACCACAGTGGCCACAAACCCAGCTGCAGTGCTGGATGTATCTGCTGCAGATTTCAAGGCCAGTTTCGACACGCTTTAGAGGTTGAGCACAGCCGTGCCTGATGGCTTTCCGCAGCAGGGGACATCTTTCTCTATTTGCTTACTCACAGAAGAGTCCGTGACTAAGGGTGCAGACTGACGCCTGGCCACAGAGCGGGTTTAGCAGCTCTGAGCCAGGAGGGCAGGCGGCCACGTGTCCCTCCACGCCGCCAAGCTGTCCTGACACAGCCACTGCTTTTCAATTTTTCAGCCAGATCCGTTCATCCGTCTGGCTCGCCGGTGTGCCTGCCAACCGGGAAAGGACAGAGGTTCTTGCAGCAATCCTTGTGCGCTTCTGCTATTGTAGCCTTTCATCTCCATACCACTTTACAGCTTTTAAATATTATATTCACGCTAAGGCATAAATGTTGAATGCTTCCTCTGCTACTTAAACAGCAATTTAAGGGAGCAGCTTGAAGTAGGATGCCTCATAAAAATGGAGCTTGTCAGGGGGGAGAAGGAAAAACATTGTAAGCTGTAATTGTTCTGAGAAAACGTTGCTGGGAGATATATAATCCAACGTGACACTTGACGTTCTTGCCACGGAGCATTTGATCATAAAAGAAAAAAAAATGATTTTTAAGGTCTATTTTCACATCAGTGCACTATACATCCTGTCAGAACAAACAGTGCACTAGCTTAAATGATAAATAAAAAATACTTTATTTTCACAGCCCAAGTCTTTCCATTCCAACAGCAACTGTAAAAATAGAGCTACTGAAACTGTAAGAGCATTTTATCATAACAGAAATTTTATATGTCAGCAGAGAACAGTATGAGGTTATTACACCTCCGTAAGCCAGAACAAAACAATAGGAAAGACTGACCTTTCTGTCCCACCTCGGGTTTCAAATATCACCTGTTAAACAAAGGCTCAGTGACGTACATCAAAAGCAAACCACGCACCTCAACATGTCACTCCACTAGGGATAGCATCAGATTGTCTTAAAAAGTGCAGCGGGACGGCAGCGGCGGGTGAGGAACAGCCAGGGCGGTGAGAACGCCCGCAGGGTTCCATGCTGGAACCGCCCCCGGGGTCACCATGAAACCAACGATGTGGCCAAATGGTTTTCAAACCGAGGGACGGCAAACGGGGACTTTTCACCAGCACTAGATTATATATGTTCTCCTGCCATAAAGAATGGGAGGTAACAGGTGGAGGAAATGACTACATTTTAGAGTACACCAGAGGTAACCAAAGAACTGAAAAGTACAAAAGTTGTTTTTCACTCAGGGTAAACCCACCTTTGCCTACTACAAATCAGAGCCCAGGGAGTGAAAGGACATGTACGTGGTGCGTACCTGGGACATGCAATAGTCCAAGACACAGCCGCTTCCTCCCACATGAAGGACCAGGCAGGGGAGAAGGGACCTTAAAGATCATCTAGTTCCAACCCCCCCGCCATGGGCAGGGACATTTCGCACTAGACCAGGTTGCTCAAAGCCCCATCCAGCCTGGCCTTGAACACTTCCATGGAAGGGGCATCCACAACTTCTCCGGGCAACCTGTGCCGGTGTCTCACCACCCTCAGAGTGAAATATAGGTATAATACTACGCATCACCTTCCCGTCGGGTGGAGATGGGGTGCTTTGACCTGGATCACACTGGACCCAGGCTATGCTGTCACCCCACGCCATGCTGTCACCCCATGCCAGCCATCCAGCACGAAGAGCCATCAGTCCTCATGCCCCAAGGCTTCGTGTGGGGAAGCCCAGGCTCCCGTCGGGGCCGGGCGAGGACCACGCTTCCAGCAGGAGACACCAGGCCGAGCCCCCCCACCCCTCCCCAAGCCGCGTAACCCTCAGTTTTGGGAAACGCGGGCTCGCTCACCGGCGCAGCGCAGGCCCTGCGACAGGACGAAGCGGCAGCAGAGGTCGCACCACNCTCTCCCCGCCGAGCGGCCGCGGCGGGCGGCGGTGGACTCCTCCCGCACATGAGGGAGCGGGAGGCGGCGGCGGGGAGGACGGGGGGGCCGCACAGCACCGCACCGCCACCGCGTCCTCCCCCGACCTGGCGGCCGCCGCCTCCCGCGTCCTCTCACGGCGGAACGGAGGGAGAACAGCGGGCGGCGGCCGTGGAAGGCGCCCGGTGTGCCGGCTCCGCTCCCGCCGGGATGTAAAAAGGAGCACTTTTTCCTGCCGTTTTTGAGGCGTTCACTGATAACGCGTGTTACAAACAGAAGATGCGAAGCGTTTCCAGGAGGTACGTTTTACTACCGCAGATAAAGCAATTAAGACCCGATAATACGCTGCTTTGTGGCGACTTTGGTTTGGTTTTTTGCTTTTGTTTCCCAAGCTGAAGTTTCCAGGGAAGCGTTTGAGGGAGGCGCCGCCTTCCGCGGCAGCGGCCCCGCCGGTCGCTCCCTCGAGCCCCGCATCCCTTTTTGTAACGAGCTGGGGGCAAAGCGACAGCACCGTCAGCGAGGTAAAGCCCGGATCTGTCAAACCGGCAGAGAACTTACTGGTACGTGGGACTGTCGCGACTCCCAGGAGTTAGAAACACCGCCTGGTTTACTGCAGCCTTGCACAGATTTTAAGTGGTATAAAGTGGGACGTAGGCATTAAGGCATTTTTAAGATGTGGAGAAACAGGATTTATGAACAATTCACCTGCGCACTCACGCAAAAGGTTCCAAGGAATGAAAATGGGGGGGCGGGAAGTTACGTCTTTTCACCTGCTTTCTTTAAAGATTGCAAACTGCTCCTGTCCTCTTAAATCTGAAACTGGCCGTCACCACAGGAGCGGCAGCGCGATCATGCTGGCGTCATCTGCTCTTACCGTGAGTTAGCAAACGCGCCTGCCAAGCTCAAAGTGCCCCACGCCGCTCTCCCCAGCACGGCGCAGGGCTGCACGGCAGGATTCGCTTGCTCGCAACCAGCTCCACAATCGCTAACGAACCTTTAATGCATCCTACGGCACACACGTACTCCAGATGCTGAAGCAACTCTCTCACTGTCACCGGGGGAGCTGGCAGGAGCCGGTGATGCACTTCATCAGCTTCTGAAGGCTGTGGAAGCCCCGGTAGTCACAGAGTTCAACCCTTGTGCAGGTTTTCAGCAGAACAGAACGTTGAACAACTGCAGTATGCCCGTGCCTGTGTGCGTAGCACACCAGCAGCTGTACCTGTTGCCGTCAGTCTTCGTCAATAGGAAGCAAAGTTCTCCAGAAAATGTTCAAGTGGATACCTATAAGCACAACCACTGCTGGCCGGGCTGGTACCAGTGTCAAAATAGCAAATTCCCCCAGGGCACACTACCCCTACTGGATTTTTTTTTTGTTATCAATGAAACAAAAAACAAACAAAAAAAACCCCCAAAAACAAAAAAAAAGGCTGTGTAGAGCACAGAAAATTAAAATTCTGCCAACGGCAGAATCAGACACAAGAGCTCCAAAGAGATAACCAGTTGCTAAAACCCCTCTGTCATCAATATTGCCCAGTTCCCAGAACAATCTGTTCCAGCACTTGACTCTTTACTATGAGGATTTTTCCAAACTTGTAGTCTGTATTTTTTTGTTTCTTGAACTAATATTTATATTCATAATCTCTAATCCTTTCATCACAGACATGGTGGTGAACACTGATCTTCTGGAACAGCCTTTAGATGACTGAAGACTTTTGGTCCCCCTTATTCCAATCTTCTTTCAGCCAGCCAGCTCCCATTTTTCCCCAGTGCCTCTCAGGTGAGTTTTCCAGACCCTGGCCATTCTTTTTTTTCTCCCCTAACTTATCTTCAGGTGGCCAGTATCAACTTTTATGGCCAAATCAGTTTAAAAGCACTCGTTGTCGGGCTGGTCATGGGTAAACTGAGCTTTCCTCTGCACAGAGCAGGGTAGGCATCCATCCCATTGATTTTCCAGGTCCCCAGCTAGCAGTCATCCCCAGTTTAGGTAACCACACATGGCAGCCACACCAACTGCGGTGCCCTCCCTGGAAGGGGTCTCACAGGAACAGCAGGCTCTGCAAGTACTCAGTAATAGTTCTGTGTTTAATTTTACCCCAGAAAGTTTATGTGACTGCAGTTTATTCCACATCTCCCCTCTTTTAGGCTTCAAGCTTTAAAAAAAAAAACAACAAAACACCCCAAAGTAACTTTTTCCATTCAGCCTTTTAAATCCTTGTCATAGTACTGTATCCAAAATTATTCTACGATTACCACTTCTACAGTAATTAACTAACTTAGCACTGACTGAGCTCCACCAGTGGACTGTTTCACACCGAGCAGCGACTAGGAATTTTGCCACTGTTACAGAGAACTAATTTAGATGAGGACAGGTATCAGCAGTGGTTAACAAATAAATAAAAAGGATTAGTGGCTCTACCATACAGCCCGTGCTAGCGACTCCACTCTTCCTGGAGAGCTGGCTAATGCAAACCACGCTGCAATTTGCTACATCAGATTTCAAGGCTTTGTATCATACTTATGGGGAAATAAAAATTATACAATAATACTGAAATGAAGAGAAGTGAAATTATGGAAAGAGACAGAAGCAAGCACACACTGTACAGTAAGTGGCTGATGATGTATTTATGTCATTAAGTCATTCACTCATGCATTTTCACAATTCATATGAAAACAGGTTTGTTCAAGTAACAGATAATTAATATACTAAGCCAAACCCCCCAAAACCAGTAAACCAGCTTCAGGAGGAAGAACCATATATTACTTTCTATTACTTCTTTTGGCAAATCAGTAGCATGACTGAGAGTATCAGGACACTTAGTTTGAGCCAAAAATTGATGGTACTATACACTATGCTTTGGCATGAAAAATATATTTGCTTCATAAGAACGTAATCAGTAAATTATGAACTGATTACTTCAAGTTCCTTAGCTACTGCTGAGTTAAAATTGCTTTGGAAAAAGAAATTTTAACAAGATTAAGATTACTGATGTATTTAGCAACACTAAAACCAGCAATGTTTAAAATGAACATAAAATATAACATTTTCAACCATGTAAAAGAATGCCACACGTACTTCAATATACAGACTATATTGTTACTGCAATTAACTTTCTTTTTCAGACTGCTTCAGTATAAAGAAGTTGACAGTTATGTATTTCAACTAAGACTTCATTTCTTTCAAAATTAATAAAGTGTTATAGACATCATATTGGGAAATAATGTAATTTTTGCACAGTTCAAAAGCCCAATCAATTCCTTTAACACTTAATGCATGTGTTTCACTGACACTCAGTGAGACTGCGGACATGAATGAACAAGTGTACAAGCAGGCACTAAAACATTCCAGTTAGACATGATTCCAGTATTTTAAAACAAACAGTTGAGAATGCCACAGCTAATCAGGGGAAAAACACGTAGCAAACTGTTGCACTCCTTTTGCATAGCTAGATTTTTTGGGGGGACAAAGCCTGCAAAGAAAGAAGCTGCTTATGTGGGTGTAAAAACATCTGAATTCCCTTTTAATATTTGATTCTCACCAAGACACTGGAAAGCAGGTCTCAGACACCAAGGCAGTGAATTTCCTGTTCTTTTAACAATGAAAGAATCAATTATAAATTTCATAACTTTCTATTCAAATATTAAAAAAAAAATGCAATGGAAATGTTTTGTCTTCTGACCTTGACAGATAAGCAGGGAATAAGCATCACAAAACTATCAGGTGTTATCACAGATTACCGCTGTTTAGTTTACACCTAAATGTTTCACCATTAATTATGGAAAATTCTATATGTAGTTGGTGCAGCTCTTCTTACAGGTGTAATATAGCAATTAGAAGTCCTATTGGACACCACTGGACATCCATGGCCAGGTTTCCACAAGGAAAGAATGAGTCCTGCAATATTTGTATGCTCTTCGGCTGAAACAACCAAGAACACCTGTAGTATCCAAACAAAGTAAGGGATGTTTTCTGAGCTTTTGTTTGTTTGTTTTCCTCTTCTCTTTCTCTTCTCTCAGGTGTTTTGGAGCAGACTGTTTCATTCTGCTTCTCTGCAACCTAATCATGTACTACTTTCAGTACTACTACACCAGTACCTTATTTTTCCGATACTCAATTACCACTGAGGCATGATGCTATCTAGTCTACTAATTGCCTGCAAATTCTCCTAATATGGATTTTTAACCTTTTTAAAAAATTATGCCTGCAAACAGGATTCTGAAAAAACCATTTTAAGAACCCGCTTCTCTTGTGGTGAGCAACAAGATTTCAGGGAAATTCTGAAAATGCTCTACTCTAAAAAGGAGGTTTTATATTCAGTCTGACAACCTGGAGTGCAAAACTTCCATATACAGAGCAGTCAAATGATTACAGACAACATGGCACCACATATGGAGAGCAACTTCACAAAATTTTGTGAATTTGTTTTCTCAAGTAGAAGTGAACTAACAGTTTGGTTCTGAAGGAAAGACAAATGCATTTCCACTCTGTCCTATCTGTGCTTTCAGTCCCTATTCACACTTATTTAAAAAGATGTAATTTAAAACATGTTCTGTGATGATCAGAGTCATTCACACTGGACTCCACTGTGGTGCTTAAAGGTGCTTAAAGGTGCCAAAGGAAACTCAGAACACCCTTTAAAGACCATTCATAATGTTTGGAGTTCTGCAAGTCCTCTTGCAATAAAGACTAAATCGCATTCTGACAAAAAGGGCAATATTCAAAGCAAACAAATGCCAATTTCATTAACACCACACTTGCCTTGAGGACTTTGTCAGAGATCCCCCAAGGAGCTAAATTCCCTGCCAGGAGTAATTCTATCCTAACATTGACCAAAAAAAGATATGTATTTCTTTCATATTTACATATTATACATATTTACATTTTTTAATACTACAATTGTAGAGGGGAAAAACCCCTCTGGATACAGATTTATTATCTGCCTTTAAATGTCCCATCAGTATTTTTTTCCCCTCTGAAAAAATTTACAAGTCCTCTTCAGGTCCTTTGAAAGCTAGATACAGTCCACGTTCCGCAGGCCACCATCCATAGTCAAAGCACCAAATCTAAAATGAAAAAACAGTGTATTCTTAGGTGATTGGCTAGATTATAGAATCAATCCTTAATTCATTATAATTTATTTAAGGGTTTTTCCTTTCCCTTGCCACATGCCAACACACGCATTTGTATCTAACTTTTCTATGTGAAAAGAAGATAGAAGAAAGGACTGGGAGCGGAGCACAAAACCAAACCAAACCAAACCAATTCAGCTTGAAGCTAAGCTCAGCTGCACCAGCAATTTACCCTGAAGCTTTCAAGAGATCATTATTTTTATATATTTTATCATCAACATAATCGGAAAAAATGAAAGTCAGTCTGTATGTGATAACCAGGATTGTGAGAACTATGTTGGCCTCTTTCTCTTCACTTTATTTAAGCAATCTGAAAACTACGAAATCATTCATTCAGATTGGTGTAATTCCACAGCTGTTAAAAATTATGTCTAAAGTGAGGAGCACCACTGGATTGCTGTAACAGTATTGTGTTTAATTTCAGAATTACTCTGTCTGTGCAACAGATATTTTTATAAGCTAAACGTAAGTAACGTGAAACTAAACCGCCACAATTGCTGTCAGAATAATTTTACAGTAATGTTTCAAGGTTTCGAATACCTTTTTTTTTGTTACACCTCACATTAACAGTTCAAAATATATTTACAATTAAAGAGATTACAGAATCATCACTTAGTTTAAGTTCTGGATCTACAAAATGTACCAAATGAAGACTGTTCCCAGTATCAGCCCAAAAAGGGGAAACAATTGCTTGCCTTTCCAAAATGTGATTGTTCTCAGCCAGCTCTTTAACAACCCCTTCCATTTCCTCCTTTAGTTTCTTCATACTGTAGTAACAAGAAGCGAAAGAAAGGTAACAATTTTTATAGAGACAGTTATCTGCTATGATCACTCACCACCAGACAGCTTTCAGCAATTTGTCATTACATACAAAATAAGGGACAGATTAACAGGTTGGTTATTTACTAAAAGTGACTGATGATATATTAGTGTTGTCCCCTACTCACTTCCAAATCTGTACCACCACTTTAGCAATATGAAGTTTTTTCTGCAATATAAAATTCTTGATCTTAATACAGCAATCACTAAGTCAACTATAATTATTGTCTTTTTCAATTTGCCTTTATAACAGCTATAGAATATTACATCAATCCAATTAAGGAATTCTCACCCAAGAGTCATTTCCACTAATGTGTTTGAGCTTGGATAGACTGTATTCATTGTATGTTTCACCCCACTGGAAGCTGCAAACATTTTCTGTGGCAGCGCATCTTGTAACTGTAATAGATAAAAAGGAAGTGTAAGTTACAATATAAGTTGTCATATGTATCTTTATGTCCACCTCAAAATCCTTCTTTAAATTCTCCATTGCTATGATGCCTCCTTAAATCCAGTACTAAGGTGGCTGATATTCCCCAAGTTGAGATCATCATGGCAAGTTTTGTATTGACACGACCTATAGTTCCCTGATTTGTTCCATCTTCTTGACTGTCTTACACATTCATAAAAAACTCTCAACAGGAAGAATTATTTGTTATGTTTGTAGATATCCTAAGGCAACAGGATCCTACTCAATAACTGACTTCGGTAGTGCTACTAAAATCCAAACAAATAACAAGTAAAACGCTGCTCTCCACCATTCTTCAATTGCTTTTACACCTCTCGCGTGCTCTTCCTTAATTTATATTTTCTGTATAAAAAATAATAATTTTACTGCATGAAAATGCTCTCATTCTCTTGATTTCGATGTAATTCTGGTAAGTTTGCATCCCACAGACCCACCATCCAAATTTTAACAAAACATTTTTTTCCATGTCCCCAGCAGCATTAATTTAGCACATATCCCCTAATCTTGAATATGGGAGTAGTGTTTTTATGCTTCATAAAAGTATTAAAATAATCCTCCAGATGCTCAGATACCATTATGATAACAGTTACACAGAACACTTTTCAATGAACCTACACCCATTTGCACACATTTTTTGGGGGAACGCTAACACTACCACAAAAAAATCTCAAAAACCAAACCCCACCAAAAAATCAAAATCTAAAAATCCCCAAACTCCAAAATCAAGTCAGAATTCAAAAAAATGATGCCACTCTTTATGCCACTCTGATACCTGCGATGAAGCTACTATAGACCAAACACTGAAACCATGCAGGCCTATATTTTAATATGACTGCATTAATGTAAGACCCACCGTAAACAACACTATTGACATTAAACAATGAGGACTAGTCTTTTATCTATGCAAAGACATTACATAATTTTGAAGCATTCTACCTCATTTATATAATCCTGGTATTTGGACACCTCTTCTTCAATATCAAAACACTGGTTGGTGAGAGCCAGTAACTGCTTCCTTGTGTGAAGCATTTTCCTAAAAGAAAAAAAGTTTGCTTTTAAGAGCTTCCTTTATAAAAGTGGTGCAGTGAACATTACCAAATATTAAAAAAATCAATAGCTTGCCTTGTCCAGTCCTCAGCCTTGTCCAAAAATGCATCATATTTGCTGACACATTCATCTTTGAATAGAGCTATGGCTTTTGTAGCATGCAAATACAGCTTCTGCCTGCAACACAGAAACAACCGGAACAGTGTTACACTGCTTTCAAAACCCTGTTCCTCTAACTTACTTTCTGAAACTTGGAGAAGAGGTATATAGACTTAAAATCCCTTTATCCACCTTTCTGCATGCTGTTGTAATGTACAAGAACTCAACACACCGCATGAACTGACAGTTTATATTTCAAAAATATTCACTAGCAGGAAGAAAAAAAAATAATTATTTGAAGCATTTAGTTGCAATTATTTGTATATGAACAAATAGTCAAACGTCTTCTCCGAGTCAGTATTTATCCAAGGAGGTATATTTATGGAAAAGGGATTCTAAATGGAAATGACAGAAATCCTTATTATTTCTTATTTGCCTTCAGCAGACACTTGGAACTTCCAGCATATATGAATAATCCTTTGTGCTGAGTAATATACATGCAAGAAAAAAACCCAGGATTTTTGTGTCAGCTTAAATTTATGACAAGAGAAAAAAGCAAGCAGATAAGGAGAGGAAAGCAAAACAAAACCCAATTCTGGTTAGCGCTGCAGACAGCAATCCGAGTGTAACAGTCTTACCATGCTATGCATTGCACCAGTAAGCAAAATTAAGGGACAAAATACTGGGACACTACATGTAACACCTGCTTCTGGTATGCCATTAAGTCTTGCATGACAGCTATTGGTTAATCAAATTCTGGCTGGAGTGTAGCTGAATTGTCATCAGGCATCATTCAACCAGAAAATAATCCGAATTGAGCGCTGCTCCCTTGTCTGTCTAGTGGTAAATGTTACAAAGGCCAGCCTCTGTTGCTAACGGCACACAGTTCTTAACAAAAAACACTGCCATTTCTCTCTGGCGTGAGTCAAAGAAAATAAAATGCAGTTAGGATCTCAAAGATACCAGAACAATCCCAAGGAGACACTTGCGGTAGAAATTATATTAGTATTCAGAACCATGAAAATGAAGCCTATTTATTTAAAGTTATTCATATATTAATATAAGGACACAGTTTGAGTAGTAGAAAAAGCCCTAAAATTTCTTTAACCTGCCTGAGGGAGTGCAGTTTTAAAATGAGCTATGGATTGTGTCCCAATGTTTGCCTGTTTTCCAACCATATCTTTAAGAACACGACTGCAAATTATTGCTCACGTTATCTCTTACATTAAATTCAGCCCCTTGCTGTTGCAGGACAATGATGTGTCCATGTCTGCTTCAGTATATCAAGATCTGTCTTACATACTTCCTGCCCCTGCTGTGCTTTATCTTAAGGCAACCTTCCCTCCACTTGGCAGTTATCCCATTTGGCTCTCACTATGGGAAAATCAAGTGGAACAGTTGTGAGAATACCAGTGCCTTCTGCACATTAGCTTTCTACCTGTAATTATCAGTGAATTGTCACACTAGTGGTAGCAACAGCATGAATTTTGAGAAGACTACAGAGGAAGGGTCTAAATTCATATAGCACTCAGCAAAGTCTAGGGAACCAATCAACTAACCATCCACTAGGTGAATAACTTAATTACTTAAACATAAGCATCTAGCATCACTTGAGATGCACAAGGATGCCTTGCTTCCAACTGTTTGTTCAGAAAGGTGTAGGTTTCCCATTTGTCTTGTGTCCTATCTCCCAGTCTCAAAGCACATCTCAGATACCCTACTTAAATAGTATTAGGCATCTGCGTATGAGGAACTGAATCAATCCTGAGACAGGTCCATCAGCATGAGCACAGCAGCTGTTCACGGTTGCTCAAGAGTTAGTCAGTAGAGTCAGCAGAGCCCAATGGCAGTCTAGACACCCAGGTTACATACAGACACTTAATGTGGCTACCTCTCATAACTGACAATTTTAAACATGTATGGAGAACTGCATTAAAATTTATTTCACATGCTGTATTTCCTGGAAGACTAAATCATTCTAGAATTTCATTCAGCTAGCCCGTATTTTATTCATCTGTAGAAAATTATCTCCACCCTAGTTACAAAGTCATTTTACTCTTCCTGAGGGCTTCTTCCTCCCTAAAAAAAACTCACAAAAAAACAGGAAAAAAAACTACTTCTTGTAGGACAGTTATGCCCAGATAACGAACAGGTATTTCACATCTACATTTAGAAGGTCTATCAGTGAAGGAACTCCACTGCCAGAAAGCACCTCATTATTATACGCTGACACTCTTATGTATTTAAGATATTTAAAGGATTTTTTTTTAAATGCAATCCTAAAGAGGTTATAATTTAAAATAAAAATCAACAAAAGAGGTTATTGGCAAGAGCAGCTGAAGGACCTGAAAGCAATTGTAGTATTTCCCAAAGGTAACTTCAAAACTTACTTGTCAAACTTGTGAATTTGTTCTTCATTATAAGGAAGCCCTAGGATCAGAGCAGATGACAGACATTACCAGTTTAATTCTGTTAGTTGTACTTACGTAAAACTCCACTAAATTTACCCATTTCCTTTATGGTTTCCTTCTCCTATCCTGATTGGTAAAAGTGGTCATTTACTTCTTTTTTTTCTCCTCTTCAGTTTTGCAATTCAAATTTATAAGATTAATAGTGGCATTTCATTCATATGGGCTTTAAGATGGTACCTCACTAAGGAAGACCTACAGACATATTCACTGTTGCTGAGTAACTCCTCATTCCTACCACAAATATGCTAGCGGAACAAGGACTGACCTGTCCTTTCCATTACAGTTTATGTTAAAAGTGAATCAAGTAAGTTACTTACTTCGTTCTGCTTTGTCTTTTTTGAACTGATAATAAATATCTGTGATGGAACGCAGCAGCGCCTGCAGCCTTTCTGGACTAGAGTGACAGAAGGGAAAAAAAAAAGAGATATTTTATATATAAACATAAGAACCTATTAATGAGTTTTATAACTACAACTCAATGTAGAACTCAATACATACTAAAACAATACAGTTACTCACTTTCTGTCTTTTGGATGCATGCCTTCCTGATTTGCCCAGGTATCAGCCAGTAAACCACCAGGAGAAAGTTTGTTTTTGATATCTTGAAGACTAGTTTCTATTGTGCCCTGAGAGCTGGAGAGCTAAGTAAGAGCAAGAAAGTTCAATCTTACCACTGGGTAAAGTAAAAAATTACTTGAGGCTGAAAACAGACTGAGCACGTTAATTCTATAGACTCATTCATTTCACTGACCTTCATTAAAGAACTATGCCCAATTATCTGCCTATGCTTTGCTAAAAGCAGATAAAACATGGTATTATTAAAGAAAATAATCTTTGATGCTGGCATTTATGTTAGTTAATATTTATTTTCTTTCAACGATAAGTTTCTACCTTTCATATATTCCCTATTTATTTCCACACTTGTTCTTTTGGTTTGTTAAGAATTCATGTAATGATTATCCACATAATTCATACCTTTATTTCTCTACTGGTTCATACAATCTTCAAAACAAAAATGTACTAACCACCTTTTGCTTTTAGAATGGAGAACGTTAGGACACCAGTGTGTAAAGTTATTTTCAATTTTTCCTTACTTGTGTGGAAACACGATGCAAATTTCAAAGCAGATCACTCTGAAGTGTGTTTGTGTACTTATCATTTTAGAAAGCCAACAAAGTAGTTTAAAATTCTTTAAGGAAAGGGGAAAAAAACCATCAAAGTAAAATATATTTCATGGTTACCATTTTTTACTCACCTATGTTTGAAAATGAGACTGTATGTTCAGGAACTTCTTATTATTTTCACTACTCTGGGCTAATAAAAAGAATTACTCTGCTTTCAGTAAGATATCCACATCTCAGTATGGGCATTTTAACAGTCTTTGGCAGTCTAGAATTGACTTTGAAAATTTAGAGCTGTCATTCACAGAAAAACCTGTGTTATCGTGTATTTGGCTCTTTCTTTAGAAACACCATTTTGAGAATGACACGGGCTTTGTAAGATACTTACACGCAACAGTTTTGTGTGTATCTCTGAAATTTCATCCACTTCTGACGCTTCCAAGTTGATCTGCATCAAATTCTCATATCTGACCACAAAAAAAGGAAAGTTAGAAAAGAAAATAAAAAAGCACAATTAGAAAAGAAAATAAACAGCAGTGAATACACTCAAAATATTCCTTGAATCTAGAGATTAACAATAATTATCTTTCTTTTATATGAGATACAGTATCTGTCAAGCAGCAACCATGAAACACTGACAACCTCGAGTGGCCATTAATAATGGAAACATTTTAGTTATGAACTGTTTGAAGTGTTAAGGAGAAGTTTGAAACTTCCATTCCTGACTTCTTTATTCTAACCTTATTATTTGTACTTGACAGGCAGTGAAAAACTATTTTCTCTCAACAAATAATTTTTTAAAAGTTACCAAATGAAAGTTACTTAAAGTAGTCAGTGACACACAACAAACTAACACTCCAGTGCACCAAAATGCTCTTCTGTGGAAACTTACTGGAAAGGCTGAATTATCAAAATCTTGGGTTGGTTGAGTTACCAAAACCTTAGATGCTGGATTAGTGGCACCATCTGTTCATAATGACACTTTCCATATGACCATAGCTGAAGTGCCAAATAAATCATTCAGGACAATATTATTCCTGTTGAGTCCCAGCACATTTTATTTTTCAAAACACCATCAAAACCAGCTCAGCTCCTTTCAAAAAATACATACTTTGCTCAAGTTCAATACTTTGTTTACCTTTTCAAATAAAAGCTTTGCATTGTCATGCTTTGAAGCACAGCCTTGAAAAGGGAAGACAAACAAGAGGACATGTCCTTTGGTAATTCCATAAACGCCTTCTGAAGGCAAATAAACTGAAAATACTGCCCCTTCATAAGAGGCCGAAAGACCATGCGCAAACACACAGCAAATGTCTGTTCACATGAGAACTACTCCAGTTCGCACGTGAATATAGTTTTTGTTCAAATTGCTGCTCTGAAACACTGCTGAATGCACTAGTCACAAATCAGAACCTACAGTGGTTTCTTCTGAGCTAAGTAGCTTCCTTCTATGGGGACCTGGCAGAATGCAGGAAGAAGCTATGTGAATCAAATACAGAGTGAACAAGAACCAGTCCTGTCAACTAGCGTAAGCTGGCTTGAAGGAAAATTTGGATTACAGCCCTGATGATCTGTAACTAGGCTACACAGGTATCCTGTTATCTTGTTAGTTACCAACATTGCTAGTTTCACTGTTGTGTTGGGTTTTTTTAAAGCAAGTACCTTAAAGCCCAGGTGCATCAGTTTGTACATGTTTGGCACGCACACAGCAAGTCTGAGAAATCCTTGGGTATCCATAATTACTACACACAAGCTGTTCAATTTGTACATGCATAGCAGCTCCAACATGGTTTAAGTCTATTGTTAAGTCTACTCTGCAAATCCAATGGCTTTACATGCATGCATTAATCATCTTGTGGGCATCTCTATTTTCAGAGCAGCCTGTAAGCAAGTTTAGCGAATCCTATGACCAAGACAGCATTTGGGGGAGACTGGCGGTAGGTTGAATTGAATAGAAAAGAGCCAGGGTTTAAAGGTTGTATCAGACTGCGCTAAGGATAACGCACCTTAAAAATGGAGCTGATGTTAGTTTGTGGAAAGACTGAACAAAACACTGCAAAGAACACTTTAAAAGTGGAAAGGAATGTGAATGAGAACTGGACATTGCCTGGGACTTGGAGATGAAACAAAGACTGTGAGAGAGAAAAAAAATGAAACTTGGAGGGAGAATTCAATGGTGCAATCTCATCTCCTACAGACAGCACTTGACTGAAAGAGGTAGGGCAGAAGAGTCTGACATTTGCTGGAAAACATTTGCTTCCTTGGAATGGAAGACAAGAGAAATAAGTGTCTTCTGCGGTCTTTGAAACCTGGAAGACTCCTATGCTAAAAGATTACAATTCTTTAGTTGCTCCTTATTATAAATTTTGTCAGTTTTAAAGAAAGCACTCTAAAAACTTACTACTATATAGATCGAAATGGGTCTATATGGGCAACAGTGAGATTCTGTGATACAGACCACTGCTATTTGAATTAAACAAAATAGACAAAACCAACATAACGGTCATGCACTTGAAAAAATGACAGAAGTAGAATTTCCTGTGCAGTTTACTTTTGGCACCTCTATGCGCATGCACTGTGATCTAGTGATGCCCTAATGCAGCTTTGGGTTTTGGTTGGTTTGGGTTTGTGGTTTTTTTGTTTTGTTTTGTTTTTTCAGCTGCTCTATGTTATATTTCAACATTGAAATTCTTTCCATGCAGAAAATGCCATGGTCTTAAAGCTGTGAAAGGGGCAGTATTTAAAGTAATCCTTTGTAAACGCACACAAGCAAACTCCGTGACAAAAGCACTAAGTCACTAATGAAAGGAAAGCTATTTGATTCTTTGTCCAGGCTTTCCTATAGCTTCTAAAGTCAACAACAGCGAATCACAGAATCACAGAATCTTCATGATTGGAAAGGACCTTTGAGATCATCGAGTCCAACCATACACACACAAATGAGGGAAGTCAGAGAAGAAAGGAGTAAAAGAACACATACAATTACTACTCAATAGTAATTACTTGTTCCTACTAGGTTAAGCAGCAAAATTAACTCTCTAATTTGAGTAAATCATATTTACTGAATCTGCTTAAGTCACTGCCATCAGCAAATCCATGCTGATTCAAATTCAACTTTTATATGCAAAACCCCTGTAAATAAACATAACTTAAAATACTACTGTCATTAAAGATGATAATGAAAAATCAATGCATTCAGTGTAGTGCTTCTACTCACATTTTCTCAGCTTTCTCAATGTTTCTGCTGCAGAAATCCAGCCTGATGACAACCTCTGTCTTTTTATGAACCATTTCATTGTAATCATCCTTGACGATTTCACTAAAAAAGTGAAGCATTAGTCTATAACAAAAGTATTCAACTGCCATCTTACCAGCAATCAGTAATACAATACTATACCTACAGCAAAAACTGCTAGTAAGAATTGCTTTCAGTTAGAGATGCATTAATATAATCCTCTATAAAACTATCTTGTGCAAGCTGCTCAATTGTACCTGCATGTTATGAGGGGCTACTCTGAAATTATCCACAGAAGAAAGTGAAATTGCAAATACCTAAACATTATTGTCAGAAAAAAATAGTTTTGTTTCCTTAAGGACAGAAAGAAGGAAAAAATTCAGAAAGCATATCCAAGAAGTAAAGAAAACCTCCCAAGATACTGGGAGATCACAGAACTATGTATTGATGATCAAGGCATATCTCAATAAAAAACCCCACAAATGCACAATGAAATTCCATCAATTGCTTACATCAGCCATCGTATTCCTTTTCGCATCAGCTCCTGGTAAAGTAGCAAAGAACTGGCAACTCTACAGGCATAACATACAATACCTGTTACTGCCTGGTGGAAAAACCAAACAACATTAGTAATAATCTGGCATTCTCTTAATAACTGTTTCGAGTCAATTAATCACAACAAAGCAACACAGATTAATGAAAGAAAGAGCAACATGAAGATGGTGGTTTAAAACACATAACTTTGCCTAAACTTTAGTTGGGAGATATCTCATTATGGAGGCAGAGCTAAACACAGTGAGTGAGTTTTTCCAGTTATGCTGAAATATCTGTTAGGGATGAAAATAAGTCTCTTATAAACAAAAATAACACCACTTACTCTCAGGATTTACTTTAATTTCTGGAAAGTCACAAGTACATTTCTTCAGTAGTTTAGGAATTAAACACATACATTAAAAGAAACTTGTAAAAAATGACACATTTTTATATTCTAAGGCTAGGGACTCTCTTCATTCACCTAACTCTACTAACAAGTTTGCTGCATTAGTTAGAATTGTGAACAGTTTCAGAAATTGTAATTTACAATATTTTAAATAATTACTATTAACTGATGACTTTCTGTTTATTAATTCTAAAGACTTTTAGTATTCAGAGACACATACACTTTCAGAACGACCGTGCCTGAATACAAGGCTCCTCAGCAGCCAGTATTTTAGAGGCATAGTATAAACGGTGGTCACAAAGTCAAAGCATGGCAATGCATATGTTCAGTAGTTTTAGAAAAATGACCAAAAAAGTGAGAATTCTTCTACTTGTCTCCCACAGATTCTGAAAACTTGCAAGAGAGGCAAAAAAAATTCCACTCTCCTGCAGAGTCCTAGAGACTCCTCTCTACTGAGAGAAAGATGAAAGTTATTTTCCTTACATTAAGTTTTGCACTATCACAGGGGATGTTACAAATCTTCTAGCTAACTTCAGGACTCCAACGTGGCAGACTCCTTTTTCCTCCCATCAGTGAATTATGCAGTAACAAAGCACTTGGACTTTAGAAGGCTGGTTTTTGGGTTTGTTCTTTTTAAAAAAAAATACACAAACATATTCTGTATACAAATTATGTCTTTAATATACTTTTGGAGCCCTTGTTAACAAACACATTTCTGTCAATCAGAATTCTCACTAGCATATTAAAAATAGTTTCATTAACATTATTAATCTGAAAATCAAGTCGCTTTCATTTCAGTATCATTATCTGAGACAGGTATATAAATTAAAATCATAATTACTCACTTTAGCCATACTGGCATCTCCATCCAAATCATAACGTTGATGTACTTTAGGAAGTAAAACTGAAACGTAAAACAAAACATCTGTATTTTCTTATTTTCTGTAAGAGACTTCAAAAGTTCAGACTGTTTCCCCTCCCCGCCCTACATGCTGTTTTTATGTCTATCTACATGGATTTTCATCTAATCTGTTCTGTTTCATCTGTTACTGCCAACCCTTGTAATGTTGTGTGGTTCTCATGCACACCTTCAAAACCAGCCTATGTCTTAAATGTTTTAAATAACTTGGTATCTTCAGCAAACTGTCCTTCACTTCCTTTTTCAGACTCACTTTTGAACATGCTGCACAGCACAGATTTCACGCAGGTGTCCACTAGCAGTGTCTCTCCATTGAGAAAGCCAACCATTTCTTTCTGTTCTTCAGCCCTGTGTTTGCCTGCATGGGAGACCGTTCCCTCTTATCTCATGGCTGCTTAGTTTCATTGAGACTCTTAAGTGCAGGACTTCACCACATAGCTTTTTAAAAGCTACGGTAGCCTCTAACAGCTGAACCTCCTTTGTTCTCATGTTCATTGACTCCTTCGGAAAGCTCTGACACAATATAAAGGTCCTGTTGATCCTTACACAAACAGCCCACCTACCTAGATTCTTTGGCACCTCTGTGTGAGTGCCAGCTGGCCCCAGCACTCAGTATGTAGGACATAAGGACAAAAGAAATGCTGATCTCTCAACTGCAGGCGTGTCCTCCAGCACTTCTCTTATAAAAAAGGGCTCTGGCAAAGGGCCCTCCATAAGCGTCTCAGTGATAAATGGAAATGCAAAAACTTAATTCCTTTTTTTCTGTTATGGCATTACGTTATCTTCTAAGCAAATGTAAGTTGTTAAAACTTCCTCTGTTAACTGAAAGTCTAACCATGTTCATGGCAAATAAAAAAAAAAAAGGGGGGGGGGCAAAACTTGAATTTCCACTTAGTGAGTAATGGAACAAAAGAACAAGCTTTGAATTACATTCTATAATGTTCCTTTCTACTTGATAAAAGTGTCATACTTCAAAAAATTTCAGAACTCCATATGCACCACTACACCTTAACATACAAATGCTCAGGTTCAGAGCACTAGGAACATTACAAGCAGCTGCTGTTCTGTAAAAATATGCTGGATACTCAGCACTTGTGAAAAAAATTGGACTGCACACTTAAAACTTCAGGCACCAACAGATTAGAATTTTCAAATATTATTTCTATGATACAACAGACATAAAACAATAATTAAATAACCCAAACTATTTACAAAGGATAGCTATAAGAAAGGGGAAATGATTTTTATGTACCTTCTTCATAGATTAATCCGACAATGTTCACAGCCTCCCTGCTTACTACAAAGATAGGATTCTCCTCCGTTGTTCTGGGGAAGTGTTGTGCCAATCTGCCAGGCTCTAGTATTAAACGCCGACCTTCATATAGTAGTTCTTGATTCTGAGATGGTATTTTTGTCTGTTTGTAGACCAACTCATGAAATATAGCAGCTCTATAATACAAACAATACATTCAGTAGTAGTTAGACTCAGTACAACAGTTCAACAGTTCAGATTTTGTATTACTTAAATAAAAATTCCTTTTACTTCTGATTAATTAAGAACTGGTTTTATACATAAAGCATTTGACTTATAAGCAGAACAAAAAGCAGCACACTGCTGAAGACTTCAGGTTGCTCTGTTATAAAAATAAATGCTATTTCCTGCAAAATATCAAACTTCCCTTTCTACCTCTGATTTTCCACCAAAGCACGTCTCTGTAAACAAACTTGCTTTGGCCTGAAGTCTGAAGGTGAGTAAAAAACAGGCAACACCAGATGAGAGGAAGGAAGCGTACTTTAGTTTACTCAGGCATACCCATTTCTTCAAAGCAGATGGATGTCTCTCTCCAAGAGAGAAGTCTTGTGCTTTACATGTCAGGAAGCACACACCTTAAATTCAGCCTGTAAGCTAACTGACAGCCCAATTACCTCCTAAAACAGCAGTGATAAGGAAAACTAAAGACAATTTGGTATTTTATTTCCAGCAATCAATGGATATAAGGCATAAGAGTTTATAACAAACTTTCCCTCCCTGCCAAAAAAAACCAAAAAACCAAATCAACAAACAAAAAAACTAACAAAGAAAAAAAACCCTTAACTACACTAAGAGGAAGGACCAATTTGCCTCCTGTGCAGCACTAGCACACTGTCACTTCTTAATATTACAGCTAGTATTCAAATAATCATAAAAGTAAATAATAATAAAATAAATTTAAAAAAATAAAGTACAAATAGCAATTTGAGCTGCAAGCAACATTTCTCTGCAAAAAAATAGTACTTGGGCTCTCTCAAAATACAAATGACAATAAAAAAGAGAAATTGGAAAAGGTCAGAACTGTTTTTATATATTTGATGAAATAACTGTATCTGTTCTCATATTAGAGAATAACACATGCTTTGCATTATTTGCAATAAGGCAGAGAAAAGACACGTATTTTTGTATCAAACAGTAAACCAGATTTTACAGCTTTTAACATCAGCACTTGATGACCATAAAGTGAACTCCATATAACCCAGAATCCTAAATCGTACCAATTACAACTTCGGAAACCCTGTGAGAGTTTTACGTCAGACAGATGACATGCACATTTTGTATTTTTGAGGACAAGATAAGAAAAGCAACAGTTCAACACAGTCTCTGGAAAACTACTTTGTAAATAAGAAACATATACAAACGTGGAATGATTCAGTATCATTAAGAGCACAGACACATTGTAACATGTCAAGGATTATGTCTGCGTTCTGTCACTGATTAAGACCAATTTTAATATCAGTTAATTTGACCCTCAATGATTTTATTTTTATTAGAAATATTTTATGGTCAACATGCTTCTATGCGCTGTGAATACACAGAAGAATTACAATTTCACTTCCTCAGATAAACTGCCAAGGAAAGGCTACTGAATTTGTAACACGGGTGAACTCAGGTGACAGCCATGTTTCCCTGAATAAAGAGCAAAGAAATGAAAATAGACAGAGAGCACACTTACGTATTATAGCTGTGAATATAGACTTTGTGCAAGGTCATCTGCTGTAGTGAAAAGACGTGGATTATTATTCGGTGCAGTATGTCACTCGTCTCTGCAAAGAACTGGTCAAATCCCCAGCATTTTTCCTGGTCTGCTTCAAGAATATTTGCAAGGACAGGCGTGAGCAGTACCTGCAGACCCCTAGAGGACACCAGGAAGAGACAAGACAACCTGGATCTACTTGGATCTTTTCACCTTGTAACCAATTGCAATACTTCATTGGATTTCTCTCATGAATGCAAATCTATTATTCCTTGAAGAATATCCAGAGTTTTTTGGTTTTGTTTTTTTTTTTTCTTTTTCCTCTACTGAACAACAAAATGTTTTATGGTAATATTTATTGTTTTTCATTAATACACATACTTTAGGCTCAACTATTTTTTCCTTGGCATTTGACAATTTCATGGGCATTGGAAAAATGGCATGCAATTTAAAAAAAGTCTACATTGTAGAATTAAGGTCACCTTCTACCACTGCTGAGCCTTTTACCCAGCTCACCCCACACACTTACCACAGTTTATCACTTTGAAGGAAGCTGCTACCATTTATGGTTTGCTGACTGAGCTGCTTGTGTGAGCACACTGTGTTGCTTTCAATCAAAATCAGCTGGGTTAGCAAAGGCTCATTATTTAAATTGTCAACACTAACAGAATTCATCCTGATTGAGATGGGGATAAATAAGTACTCCACGTATGCAGCTCAATTGCTGCAAAGAAAAATGTGCAACTATTGCCTTACAGTCATTACTATTCTAGGAGAAAGGCCAGCTTAAATTTCTTATATTTCTACTTTGAGAATCTGAATTGCAAGGAACTTTATGGATCCCACTCCTGTGTTATTACGAACAACTTCAAAGTTTAACATTATGTATATGTCAAACCTGAACCCAGTGGGTTTGAAGCAAGTTCCAGCTGCTTATAAGCACATTAGAGGTCAGTGGATGCTGTGCTCAAACTCACTTTAGTACTAAACTTATAACAGTAAATACTATTTAAACGCTACTTGAAAATATTACTGTAAACAGATGTTTAATGAAAAAATCTGCTTCCTTTATTATTTAAAGCACTTCAATTATATGGAACAAGCAGAGGAAGTAACTGAGCAGTATCATGAAAAAATATATACGAATTGCAAGTTTTTATACTGCACAGTATAAACTAATGAATTGATATAAACCAGACTTTCACATTACACCTCTTATGGGTCTACGTATTTCAGAAAAGTTTGTTTCTAGAGCCACAGAACAATTTCTTTCTCACTATACCACAGAAGAGTAGTAATTTTAAAGTACTGAAGAAGTCTCAGGAAGATAAATAGGTAAGTGGGAGGTGTTTTTAAGATCATATTGTGATTAGATTTTCCATGGCTCTTCCTACTGAATATTATGACACATGAAGCAAAAATATGATGATAAAAAAAATCTAAGAAGTACCATGAGAATATGTTAAATGTGCTGACACGAATTGTTTTCTAGCAAAAATGCAAGTGTCTGAACTGTCTTTTCTTATCATACCCTTCCTACTGCCTAATCTTTGTAATGTCTGAAGTCATATTCTTACAAGACAGGGGGGCCATCAATTCAAAGTTTATTTTTTAAATCTTCATACTCCTTCCTGAGGGTGGAGAAAATGTAGTAATAATCTTATACTCACACCACTTCCGATTCTCAGGTACTCTTTTGTAAATTAGCAGCCATAAAACTATTTGGACAGATAGGAAGAAAACACTCAATAACATAATAGTAGACTGTACCGATCTATTGAAGAGTTCAAAGAAAACAAGTGCAACAGTCAGATCTCTGTTCCAAAGACCCGATCATGAAAGAATAACCGGAAAAGCCCAATCAAGTAGCACTGAAACACTCTGAGTTGTTCAAACTTACTTTGAAAGACTACAAGAAACAGGCATCTCCCAGCTCCATTCAATTGGTCCATTTTCTGCTTTCTGTATTCCAGAAATAGCACCAGAAGGCTTTCCAGTGATTATTTTATACCTGCGATACATTATAAAAATAAGAGACTTCAACTACTACCTCTTATACATAAATAGGTCTAGTAACCAATCATCAAAAGGGTATCAATAATACAAATCTAAACAACAGATTAGCTGAAATTTGTAGGTGGTGCAATAATTAGGAAGCTTCACTTACAAGCAGAATTTTTTCACAAGTGTTAATTAATCACAGTCAGATTTCCAAGGCATTTTCAATTTAGGCATTTACATGACTAACTTCTAGCATGTTCCATGGCAAGAGATGACATTTGGCCACCACAAAGTCACTTGGGGATAAAGAAGGCTTTGAGAAATTACTTTAACTCGGAAACATCTAGCAATTTGGATCAATTTGGCATTGTCTAACTTTGTACTGAACAGGCTAGTATTTCTCAAATTTCTCATGAAAATAATCAGGAGCAACAGGCTTTTTGCAACAGAAAATTTCAGTTGTGCATCCTCTTTTGGGAGGATGAGGTACATACGAAACATACGTTCCCTGCTTATCTCCCAAGTAGATACAATAACAAGAATGCCTGTGGGATAATCACAGTTCCTTAAATTAAGAAAATTGGAGTCAGCTTTGCAAGGAGTAACAGAACAGAGATGTTAATGGTCTGTCAGATTTCCCAAGTACCACCTTGCTTTATTTTTTAAATGCAACACACAGAACAACAACAAAATAGAACTAGACTAAGATGAAAGAGGAATCAATTCCAACCATCACATCATAGACACAACTTCTGTTTCCCATTCATGAGATACCCCTGTTATCTTAAGCCACAGTCCACAACTCTGCTACTCCAAAAATATCAGTCTCATGGGTAGTGCATGCATTTCAAGACTGCCTGGGAAGACAATCATTTAAAGGACAACAAAAACTTGCAGCACTGAAAACCCATTTCAGAATATCATAATTTTGCCTGAATATCCAAGTTACACACACGACACTGCAACAGACCAGCCTAGTGACATAGTGAAGGAAAGATGTGTGGAAATACATCAGTATTTTGGGGGAGCTCTGATGCTTAATTCAGGTCTTAAGGTGCCACACAGTAAAATCCTTGTTGAAACAAAACATTTGTACTACTTTTGGCTGGGATAAAGTTAATTGTCTTCACAGTACCTCATATGGTGCTGTGGTTTGGATTTGTGACCAAAACAGAGTTGATAACAATAGGATGCTTTATCCGTTACTGAGCAGTGCTTACACAGCATCGAGGCCTCTTCTGCTTCTCACACTGCCCTGCCAGCGAGTAGGCTGGGAGTGGGCAAGAAGGTGGAAGAGGCACACCAGAACAGCTGACACCAAGGGATATTCCATATCATATGACATAATGCTCAGCAATAAAAGCTGGGGAGGGAAATTTGCCAGGGCTGCAGTTGCTCAGAGACTGGCTGGGCGTCAGTTGGCTGGTGGTGAGCAACTGGGGTTTTTTTTTGCATCATTCGTTTTTCTTGGGTTTGTTTTCCTTTGGGTTTAGAGGTGGGGCTTTTTTGTTGGTTTTTTTTTAATACTTATTAAACTATCTTCATCTCAACCCACGAGTTTTCGCACTTTTACCCTTCCAATTCTCTTCCCCATCCCACTGTGGGGGAGTGAGCAAACAGCTGCGTGGTGCTTAGCTGCCTACTAGGGTTAAACTGCAACAAAGTTAAAGAATGTTTTTCCTTAAATATTTTCACTATTTTAATGTTTACTGTATGTGTGTAGGATTTCTTGATAAAAAGCATTTCATGGACTGACTTAATCTACAAACAGATAAAATTCTCCTTCTAAATTACCTACATCACTTCCTTGTTTCTACGAGGTCCTTCAAAAGGTCGGAAAGGCAAACTCCCTGTTGCAGCATGGTAAAAGGTCACCCCGATGCTCCACAGATCAACCGTTGCTCCGTACTTTTTCTGATGCTCTTTCCTCAAAACTGCTCGCTCATACATATCAGGATGCTAAATAGAAAAAAAAACAACACCAGAAAATAAGTTAGAATTGCTTTATGAATATAAAGAACAAAAAAACAATCTATCATTTCACAGCAAGATAATGTGTCATTCTAAACTTTCAGCTGTTTAATTGAAATGCAAAGTTAGTTTGTACCACTGAATTTGCTGAAGTTATTCTGACATAATATCACTACAGTACTCCTAGGTAAGAGAGCCATTTCTATTAAAGGTTTGCAAAAAATATTTTAAAATTTAGCTAAAGATTGCCCACTAGAATAAGACACCACTAAAGAAGAGCAGAAAGCCAGTATTCCTCCAGATGATTTTGAAACAACAGAAACAAAATTAGAAAAAGATTCACAGCAGAGGAGATTATCAGTTATGATACTACATGTGGGGGGAAAACATGGCAGGAAGAAAATTATGCCTAAAATGGTTGTATTGATGCTTCTCTGCCTGTCTCTCTTTGGTTAACTAAGATATCAAGTAAGTGTACCTTAACTTCACCTAACATCAACAAAGTAGCTCAAATACAAACTGAAAAATATCTACAGAGACAAAGCCAAAGACATTCATAACTAAAATACTGTTGTTCTTCCTTTCACACAAATCAACAGTGGAAGTTAGACCTAGAAATTATTTAAAGGCTACTGTGCCCAGATCAGCAGCAGAACTGGCATGACCCAAGATGAAAAAGGTGGAAAGTTATAAATACAATTATAATACAAAGGTTTAAACACTAATGCCCAACAGTCTGACCATCACCCATTCAACTCTCATCACAAAAGGCCCCAGGCTTCAAACATTTCTTCAACAGAAAGTGAAATCATATGGGCTTACTAAATATTCTTCTGTGCCATAGAGAGAAACAAATTGTTCATCATCTTCAAGTTCTCTTGCAGCACCAAAGTCTGTAAGTTTGTAAACAGACTGACCATCTTCACCTATAACACGCATTATATTGCCTGGTTTGATGTCACGGTGCACTATTCCATTTTCCCGGAGATGATTCATCCCAGCCACTTCAATTAAAAAAAAAAAAATACAGAATTTATATATGCATCTTGACATGGACTGCACAAGCACAGAATTATAACTGAGGCTAGGAAGACATATGTGTTTACTTTCTCACTGGGAAACAGAAATGAGAAAGGACGCTCAATTAACAAAAATAAATCAGGACCAGAGAATATTCTAAGTATTTTTGCCTTTTTTCTTTCAAACTGTTAAATTACAGTATTTCTTGCTCTCAGCAGCACCTTTCCCATAAAGTAATGGAGGAAAATTTTATAACAGGCAGACACAGGTAAACGTCATTATTTTTCTAATTCACTCTTCTGAGTTTAATTATCACTAGGAGTCAGTTCAACATGTGACAAATAATCTTGAAACAAACACATAGAGAATTACAGGAATGCTTTAAACAGAAATGGCTTCTTAATGCAGCTATCTATACCAATACAGACATAAATAAAAGATCTGACTCCGTATGACGTATTAATTTGTTCCATTATAGAATCATAGAATTGTTTAGGTTGGAAAAGACCTTTAAGATCATCAAGTCCAACCGTTAAACCTAGCAATGCCAAGTTAGCACTAAACCATGTCCCTCAGCCCTACATCTACATGTCTTTTAAGTACCTCCAGGGATGGCGACTCCACCACTTCCCTGGGCAGCCTGTCCCAATGCTTGACAACCCTTTTGGTGAAGAAATTTTTCCTAATATCCAATCTAAACCGCCCCTGGCACAACTTGAGGCCATTTCCTCTTCTCCTAATCAGTTGACAGTCATTCACATTCCTCATCTCTTGTTGTTTCAAGATAAACAAAACAAGTATGAGTTTGTTTCAGTCAATAAATTAGACTAAACAGCAAAGTCTACATACCCACATCTCTCAAAACAATTAAGAACTCAGACTCTGGCAAACCAAAGGCATTAGATGGCTCCTCTAAAACTGTATATAAACTCCCACATGGGCAAAATTCCATAACTAGTACTTTGTGTCTAGTCGTTGTCTGGAAAAAATAAAAAAAGATAAGTCTGTGACTATTGTGAAAACAATGGCAGAAATTACATATAATCACAGGATCTTACTTTCACGAAAAGAAAAATAAAATCTGTGGCTAGATCATAAATCCCATCCTGGTGATCTTCTTCAAAAGAAGTACAGGTGAATTTTTTTTATTGTTTCATGCATTCTAACTTGGAGAGAGGGAAAAAAATTAAGAAAGCCTCAAGTTCTAGGCACTTGGAGAGTTGACAGCAGTATTGGCAGGTGGACAAATGAAAAACTGTAGTACAGAAGAGCAGACAGCAGCATTTGTCCTTGTTTCCTCTTTACTAATCTCAGCATCTGGGTCATTTCAAGAAATCAGTCTCAGCGCAACTACTGGAATTCATACTAACATACAGTTCTACTTGTCCCATGTCATTATTTTAGTTGGTTGCAAAGCAAAAACATAATATTGTCAGGATTACTGAAACACCCACAACTATCAGTATGTATTAAATATTCATACACGTAGATAGCTTAAAAATCCTAATTCAAGATAAAGCTTAGGACAGTGGCTTCTCAAGATGGCTTTGAAGAATCATAACTTGTGCCTAAACACTGAAAGCAAGCATACCCTTTCAACAACAACAAAAAAAAAAAACCCAAAAAAAAGAAAGGAAGAAAGAGAAAAAAAAAATGGCAGTGGTTGGGTCAGAGTATTTATATCATCATATACATTACCATTCTTTAAAAATGTAACTTCTTCCTCTATAGTTAAGGATAAAACATAAAGACAGTTACTGTGGTTACAACCATGCATCTCAGATCACAACTACAACAATTCATTACCTCTTCTTCGATGGCAAACAATTTGACAATGTTCTTATGATTTAGTTTCTTCAATACTTCAAACTCTCGCATCTGAACATCCACAGGACGAAGGAAACTTATACTGTTAAATACTTTGACAGCATATAAATCCCCAGTTTTC
Source organism: Stercorarius parasiticus (assembly GCA_013396915.1). NCBI lineage: Eukaryota > Metazoa > Chordata > Aves > Charadriiformes > Stercorariidae > Stercorarius > Stercorarius parasiticus. Next base: position 794,147 of record VWZL01005521.1, on the reverse strand, counting down.
TGTTCAAAACAAACAAACGACTAATCAAACAGAAGTATAAGATTGTAAACGTACCCGTCATCCAAGCATTTTGGATCTTCTGTTGTGCATACGAGCATACCCATATTACAAATAGTTCAAAATAGCATTTTGCACTAAGGTGGAAGTTAAGATTCTACTAAAAAAAATTTTGTATATGCTGGTTGAGTTTAATATAGACTAGAAGCAGACAGACTAGCAGAATGGAAACTCAACATCAGCCCACAAAATCTAAGTGCTTTTAAAAAAAGAATAGTTAGCATAAGAAAGGCTACACATTTAAGAACGACCCGTAAACTTAGCTGAAAAATAATTTTTCAGCAAGAGGTAAGTAAGCCACTTGCACAGATCAATGAGATACGCACAGACTACAGTTGAGAGTCTTGGATTGCTTCAGAAGCTGAAAGTTGCTCTCTTTATTGCTCCATTTATACTGATAAAGCACTATTTTGTTTTTTCAAAGAAGGAAGCGTCAAGCACTACATACCACTTATGCAAAATCCTGAAGCAATTCAAACCCACATAATAAGTGACAGGAGCACAGTCACGAGCTTAATCAGAGACTTAAGTTCTCAAGTGGGACTAAGCCCCAACATGCTCAGGCACTCACAGCACCAGCTGACTGTGCAACTCCTGTCCCTCTTAGGGCAAAATACCTCCCTGCACCCACTCTAGGAATAAGCTTACATTGGCAGTCTTGTGTGCGACAGATTCTTTTCAAGGACAAAGCCTTCCTGTGCTTAGACTAGGTGTGTTGTACAGTACACTTCTGTGCACTACTGGTGCCCAGGTAAAAGTTTTCTCCCATTGAGAACGAGCTGCAGGTAACGTGCTCAGACTAGCGAGGGTGAGGAGAAGTGCAACCATGAAACCACAAGCTTTACAGGGGAACCATTCTCTGTTGAAAATCACTCACCCAGAAAAGCACATTAGCTGATAAATTACTGCTTAATATTGCTTCACAGTTACATGTGGAGCATAGAAAACACTGTAGCTTATATATAACTTCATATTGATTTCACACAGACTGTCATTACTATAAGGGACTGTTACTTTCACAATTACCTTCATTTTGTGAGTCATACCATGAAATTCATAGGAATGGCCTGACCTACACAAGTAAGGTCATTTTATCCCCTCACTCAGGTTACAACATACACATCAGTATATTATTTACATGGCAAAACTGCTGAAAGATGTACTTCTTTGTACTGATTACTCAAGGCATGTCACCAAGAACATGGTAACCTAGACATGTATGAAGCATTGACTTTCAGACTAAGATTAACAGCAACTTCATCTGATATGATAATATGTTAAGAATATTTTGCTTACAGCACAAAACCATAAGAAACAGGTTTTAAATGGAGAGTAAAGAACTATGAAAAGAGAATTTAACAAAGACAAAAATAACATATCATGTAATAAAAACTGATAAGACTTTTATTCCTATTTAAATTCTTAAGCAACGAGTATAAAAATTTTTTCCATAAAATTGAAGAATGAAGGAACAAAGAATTAATAACAGTTAATATTTTACAAGGACAAATAATATAATATTTAAAAAAATCCTCAGAAATAACTGTATAGAACTCTAATTCAATGGATGATTATTAAAAATTAAAAACTAAGTATGAATAGCCACAAAGATATATTTGCTTTAGGCCTAAATCTTGAACACTTTTTCGTTGATTTCATGACACTATTTACAAGTGAAAAATTTTCAATTTTACATGTAACTCAGATTAGTAATTCCTTACTAACCTTATGTCGTCCCCGGAAAACATTTGCAGTAGCTCCCTGTCCTAGAATGTCAGACAACAGCCAAAGGTAATTTGAAGTGCTCTGCATCTTTGCTCTTTGATTAGACAGTTCTCCTTTTCACCTTAAAAACAAATGGAAGGTATTGAATTATAATTTGGTGAAATACACAAAAGGAACTGATTTTCATTAGAAGGAACAAACCACCACACAACCACAACTCCAAAGACATACAGAAATAATTAAGAACCACCAAGTAGAGAAATAAGAGGTAAAACAAAGAAACAAAGTCAAGCTAGCTCAATAATCAAAACTAATGCCATAGACACAACACCTCTCTGCATTTGAGGTCTTTACTTCCCAAACTTCATTTGAAAAAATCAACCGGAAAAGTGAAAGCTTTATAATCCTGTATTGGGTTTGCATGGCAAGGTTTTGGTAGCAGGGAGGAGCTACAAGGGTGGCTTCTGTAAGAGCTGCTAGAAGCTTCCTCTTTTGTCTGACAGAGCAGCCGGCTCCAAAGACGGACCCACTGCTGGCTAAGGCTGAGCCCATCAGTGACAGTGGTAGCACCTCTGTGACAACACATTGAAGAAAGGGGAAAAAAAACCCTGCACAACAGCAATTGCAGCTGGAGAGAGGGGTGAGAACATGTAAGAGAAACAACCCTGCAGACACCAAGGTCAGTGAAGAAGGAGGGGGACAAGGTGCTCCAGGCGCTGGAGCAGAGATTCCCCTGCAGCCCATGGCGAAGACCGTGGTGAGGCAGGCTGTCCCCCTGCAGCGCATGGAGGTTAACAGTGGAGCAGATATCCACCTGCAGCCCATGGAGGACCCCATGCCAGAGCAGGTGGATGTGTCCAAAGGAGGCTGTAACACCATGGGAAGCCCACGCTGGAGCAGTCCATTCCTGAAGGCCTCTGTCCCATGGAAAGGACCCATGCTGGAGCAGTTCTTGAAGAGCTGCAGCCTGTAGGAAGGACTCGTGTTGGAGAATTTTGTGGAAGACTTGTCTCCCATGTGAGGGACCCCACGCTGCAGCAGAGGAAGACTGTGAGGAGTCCTCCCCCTGTGGAGGAAGGAGCAACAGAGAGAACGTGTGATGAACTGACTGCAACCCTGCGCCGCTTGGGGGGAAGAGGTAGAGAAATTGGGAGTAAAGAAAAGAAGAAGGAAGAAGGGAGGGGTCAGGTGAAGATGTTTTAAGATTCAGTTTTTATTTTCTCATTATCCTACTCTGATTTTGATTGGTAATAAATTAGTTTCCTCGATTTGAGTCTGTTTTGCCCATGACGGTAATTGGGGAGTGATCTCTCCCTGTCCTTATCTCAACCCACGGGCCTTTCGTTGTATTTTCTCTCCCCTGTCCAGTCAAGGAGGGGTGTGATAGAGTGGCTTCAGTGGGTACCTGGCATGCAGCCAGGGTCAACACACCAAAAATCCCTTTTCTGTTGTACAGAGGTGTTTAAATGATACAGTAACAAAACCCGTAAAAAAGAGTCAAAAACACATGCACAAGGTCTTTTGAAAATAAGCAAGACTTGTAATCGAATTCCATTATTCAATATATATATATATATCAAAGAACAGACACCAGCAATGACAGCAGATAAGTATACAGATCTTTTAGATCACATTGTTTCTGAAGTTGCACTTCAGCACAACTGTAAAGGAACTGGATTAACTACTTAAAAAAAGGCATTTTTACATGAGCTAGATGAAAGTCAAAATTAACAGAAGTATTTTCAGCTACTTGCTAGAACCACCAGTTACTACTGGAAGAAATTAAGGGACACTTCTCTCATTTCTAAAATTTCACATTTGGTATGTTACATCATTTCTAGAGAGACAGCCTGGCTTCCCCACCTTTCCTGAAATGCAAACTGCCAGATACTCAGGTCTTCACAGATTCAAAGGAAGGAGGAAAAAAAATTTGATTAAATTAAAATGACTAAAAAAAAACATTAGAACTGCCAGATTTCCACACTTGCCAAAAGAGCAGGAGCTGCAGGTTAATAGCCTTAACTTTTTGGTTTAGTTGAAGCACTGATTTTGCCATTAAATTTAGCGAAAGGCTCTAAAATCAAAGATGTAGCTTCCTGGATCTAAAGAATCTTAAGAGCAAAACAGCAACTGGACCAGGGGAAGGTTCTACAGCAGCAGCCTTTCCCCACTGCCTGGCAGGAGATCCTGCATCAGCCTGCGTTAATTGACAAGAAACAGTTAACATACTCAAAAGAAACAAAAAACCCTTTCCTGTAACTACTGTAAGAAGTATGACAGAATTTCCTGTGCATGTGTATGACCAGAAGGTGATTGGCACTTTTTGAGAGCTCCTTAGTGCACAAGATGACACGGCCAGAAGCCTTACGCCAGCAACACCATTTTTAAAAATGTAAAGTTCTCAATGCCTAGAAAAGAAAGGTTTTATCTCAAATCTGAACCAAAAAAAAAGCAACAACGCACCCTAAATCCTTAGAATTCTGAGTTAACTCTGACACGACAATGTGCAACAGCAGAATAAGATAACTTCTCCCAGCTAGCAGTTACTGTAGATGCCAAAGTGCTATCTATGATGCAGGCATAGAAAGAAAGATGTCTGCAAGTAAATAATGCACAGCGCACTGTAATCCATTTGAAAAATCTCTGAGTTAAAAAATTCCTCATAATTAAAACCCTGCTCGTAACAAGCCAGCTAGCACATTACCAGTAAAGATGTATTTTGTCACTTATTTCCAAGCAACATTCATAAGACCCATAGCAAGATGCAGAAACATTAATCCTTTCTAAGCAGACAGAAAGTGTGCACAAGGATCGAGTAAATAAAGAGTTTCTTCAACAATGTCTATTCAAATACTCAAAATTTTAGCAGCCTATTAGACGGAATTATTATGTTGCCCAAATTGACAAAGATGAGGTAGCTTATGTATGAAATCAGCTCTCTTCCTTTACCTTCTTACTTTCTAATTAAATTTGCATGAAGGTGAATGGGTGAAAACAAAACAAACGGACAAGTCTTTGACAGACGAGCCTAAATATCATTCAATGGATTTTAAAAAAACAGCAAGTCACTAATGGGTTCTCAAGGTCTGGTTTCTTTCACTCATAAAACCACAGATACAATTATGCCAGTATTAATCTCAGGGTACATATCCAACACCAAACCAAAGTCAGTGTTGCAATACTACGCTTTTTTTTGGCCAAAATAGTATTTTTATAACAATAACAGTCTACACTCTTTTAACAGTGTTCACTTTAAAGGCATAAAGTCTCACTCAGCTTTGATTTTAATCTTCAAATTATAATAAGTTTGATTCAATAACTTATATAACATGTTAGACCTCCTTTAATACCTTTCCTTTCTTGGACTGATTCAGAACTGATCTTTGCTAAACAGCCAGCATTTGTGGAGTTTTCTTTTCATATCTTCCGTTACTTTCCTAGATCAACTTGCTAAGAATTTCATATTAAAAAAAAAACAACAGAAACAATCTCTAACTGTAAGACTGGTCCTATCATGGTCCTACCACTAGATTCAATGTTGAACTTTCTACTTCTTCATATCTCACTTATCGTCATTAAGTCTGATACTAGATGAGTCCTCACATATCTGAAGGCATTTTTCTCCTACCAGCAGTTTGATTTATTGTCCCCCATGACTCATTAGCATTTCAAGGATTTGGGGGCTGCTTTTTGAGTTTTTTTAATGTTTTTCTGCTTCTGGTGATACTACTTTATTTGTCAGCACGGGGGACTGTTACAGGAAAAGACTGCATTGCTAACATGATTTTTTTTTTTTTTAAACTCGGAATGCTTGGAAGCAGGAGTACTGTCTGCTCCTAATTAATACGAAGAAGTTCGCTGTTATCCTAGGCATGAAGGATAGGCACATAAAGCAGGTAGCTCCCCTCTTAACAGCTGCAATGCACAAGATCACCAAGCATGTGGGGACAGATGATGACGTTAAAGTGAAGGCTCTTTCTGTCTACTGGCAAGATCCTATATGCCACCAAAGCCGACAGGCAAGGTGCTGAAGTTCTGAATAAATGTTATGTTAGCCTTATGCAGTCTGGTAAATATGAAGGTTTTATACTTCCCTGTATGCCCTCCTTTAACACCTAGAAAATAAGTTTTTCCCCCTGGAGTTCCCGCCTTCTTCACCTAACCTCGCTCCAGGGGTTTCCAGCCCAACAGCCGGGATCTGAATGATCAGAATACCCCGCTCTGGGCTACACAAGGTGCCGCCTGAACCCACACAAAGCAGCACACACTGCCAAAGGCCCACAAAACAAATGGCAAGCCTGGCTCCATCGCTGCTCATCACCAGGACTCTCAGAGTTTCCAGCCCATAATGGGGGAGGAGGACTCGGCCCCTGTCAGGGATGGCAGCTCCTGGAAAGCCATGGAGGGCCACAGGCTTGCCCGAGCGACTCGGCCAGCCCCGCACCCATAAAGGTGGGGCAATGGAGGGCACAGTACCAGAGCTCATCTCCGCAACGGGACATCCTTCCTGAGGTAAAATTTAAAAGTTACCCCCTTCCTGAGGTAAAAGTTACCTTCTTCCTGAGGTAAAAGTTTAACAACTTCTACAACCACGGAGGTGACGCCACTACCTGAGGAAAGCTTTTACCCACACCGCAGGCAAACATAACGCTTCCCTTGGCTTTCTTTCCTCCCACCCCCCTTTCCCATTACAAAAGTAATTTTCAACTGCGACTTGCCGACATTCACAGGGATAACAGTCCTGGAGACNGGAAGCGGCTCCCTCCGCGGCGCCACCGCCCACCTCACATCGGCACCACGCGGCCTCCCCTCACCCTGCCCTGCCCTGCCCTGCCCACCGGCCCCGGCCCCACGCACCGAGCCGCCTCTCGCCCTGCCTGCCCAGCGCCCTGGCCGCTTCCGGCTTCCTGCAGCGGCGCTGAGGAGGCGGAGCAGCAAGAAGCACCGCCTCGGCGGCCGGCAGCTCCCGGCCCTTCCTCGCCCGGAGGTGGCCGACGGTGGGCTGAGGTGCGGGGTGGACGGGAGGGCGGCTAGCAGGGACCGGCCGTGGCCGCCGCCCGCTCTGTGGTGATGACGGAGCGGCGGCCCCTGAGGCGAGGGNNNNCGGAACAGGGAAACACCTGGGAAACATGGAAAAGCGGCGGTAGGATGTTCCTTAAAAAATGGTTTAGTTGGTGTGAGGTTCAAAAGGAGCTCGGACCGGCTCTGGTGAGATTTCAGTAGTGATTTTTCCTCGCCTTGCCGGAGGTACACACACACGCCCCCACACACACCCACCCCCGCCCGGTAAACGGTAAAAGTTACAAGTTACAGTTATCTGTGTGAGCTTCAACCTCACTGACTGCTGTTTCAAGCGACATCCAGAAAAAATGTTACCCCGCCCTGTGCAGTTTCCCTCGGTTTCACCCTTTTTAAACCTCACGAAGGCTTGGTATTTTTCGTAGACTGGTGCTCTCGTTTGTTTTTCACTTAAATGTCTAAAAGCAAGGTTCTTTGCTGATTTGCCTTTTTGTTATTTTACTCTGCAGTAATGCTGTCGTTCCAATGAGTGGTCTGTACAGCTTTTATAAGGAAAAATAGATGATGTTATCCCTTATGCATAATGTAATTTAAGCATAATTATGGTTGGAAAGTAGTCAAAAGAAATCTCCCCCCCCCATCCTTTTTTTGATCCTATGCATTTCCCATTTGGAATTACCATCTTCCCAAATCTTACAATCCTATTTTCTTGAGGAACTGACACGAAAGATAGCGGCCTTTTGCTCACAGGCTTTGTTTATTGTTACTGTTTTACCTTTCTTCAGCTTTATCACAAGTCCAAACTTCGGCTGGCTCACTCGTTACAGACACTAAGCTTGCTCTAAAATTCTGCTTAGCAGAACCAAACAATTGATTTTGATACATTTTATGCTGCTAGTATAAATGCTTAATTTATATTCCCTGTTTATTGGCATCTGAGTTTTCTTTCATAATGCTTCTGCATTATAGAGGGAATAGTTTCCCACCACATTTGCATTCTGTCCTTGCGTCTTTCAAAATGTTGCGGTGCTCCTCAGAAGTTACATGGTTTATTTCTGTCACCCCCTCCTCCCTACCCAGCTTTACAAGCCATTTTTTTTTCATTAGGTGGATACCCATGAGTCAGCTTTGTCTTCTTCAGAGGTATTTATCAGATCATTCATAAGGATTTTAGCAAAAGCCCTCTCATAATGAGGAAAATGCCAGTGAACTTTTCTTTGTATGTTGAGTGTGTGCTTGCTTCCGCTTCTGAATAAACTCAAGCTGTTGGCTCGGTATGTTGATGCTTTTTGGAACCAGCCGTTTTAAATCATAGTCTCGTTCATGCTGAATGGGACTTTGGGAGGTCTCTGGTCCAACATCCTGCTCAAAGCAGGGTCAGCGCTGACTTCAGACCAGGTTCCCCAGGACTCTGTTCGCTTAAGACCTAGAGCATCTCAGCTCCAATGTCATGCTGCCCCTGGATCTGACCGCTTTTAGTGCAGTTACCAGCCCATGTGCTTTCCCCAGGTCTTGAATCGATGAAAATGATTCATACGGTTCGCATGATTCAAATTGTCCATTTTTCTAGGGTATATTTGTAATGTAATCAGTGATCCTTATGCAAGGAGGATCTTCTCTAGCTTTTAAATGTTTCACAGTGTGAATCACAGGAAAGCGGTATGTTGAATATAAGAATAGGAAGAACAGACACCGAAAAGGAAAGCGTCATTGCAGATTCACTCTAGAAATTTTACTTTGCTTCTTTCCACTTCTTTTCAATGTATCAGTAAAACTTTTGGTATTCCTTACATCTCTTGTATTTGGATTCTCATTCACGTTACAAATTCAGTAGTCAGTAGCTGTATGCTATTCCATATAGCATATACATATAACAATACAGCTGTACAAACTGCAACTAAAGATGGCATGTTGCATACAGTCTTCTCACAGATATCGCTGTGAAAGCCATAATTCAGAAAAGAAAAAGATGCTGGGGAAAAGAAGTCAAACTGATTATAATTTTGGAGGTTTGCTCTAGAAGAATATTGAATAATTACCACATCCTGAAGTAGTGATGAGGAGAATTAAGTTAGAGCACAGCTTCTGAAACACCTGGAAGAGTGATGAATACCATTTTGTGGATGCATTATCAAATGATGCAATTTCAGCACTTGCATGGTCAGGAAAAATAGATGAACAGGAAGAAAGCTGTGTTAGAGAATGGACGTTTAACAGCTCAACCATGACTTTCACTGAGAGGGAAAGTTGTGGTCAGAAATTTCTTGGATGCTGACATGTATTTCTGGCGTGTTTAGCTGCTGGAGACTGTAATAGAGTTTTTAATAGAGTTCTTATTGTGCGCACACAGACTAAAACTCTGAGGAACGATTGTGAGTAGCCACATTTGGTTGAAGGATCTCATGGAAAACATGATAGCCACAAGCATGATCTCACCTTCCAAATTTCCAAGGCCCTATTTCCAAACATGGAAGCACTGAACTTAAAGCTTTTTTCCAACCAGAGCTGAAAGCATTAAAATGCACAAAATACAGTATCTTCTTTAATCTTATTCTTGTGACCCTCTGGGCAACCTAGCAACAATGAGATAAGAACAGGGGAGAGTGGAAATCAACCACAGTAGATACTTTCCAAGAAAAAACATGTGATTGAATTATTTGACTTTTAAAAATTTTGAGTGAAAAATAGCATCTTGCCAACCTTAGTAAAAGCAGAAGCACTGATTTTACCAGTAAGTCAGGTGAGAACAGTAACTTAGAAATCCCTGAACAAGTTAAACATTGTTTTTCCTCTCTCATTAAAGAATTGTCTAAAGAAAACCAAAGCTTTTAAGACATTTACTCTAATAGTCAAATTGTTTTCTGTATTTGATTTAAATATTTAGGTGGTATCACAGCTGAACCAGAATAAGCAAATCTATTAAGCAGTTCACTTCAGCTGGAACCGCCTTTTGTAATTCCACATTATTTAAGCCATTTTCTCTTCCGTAATTTTGCAGAGAGGGAAGCAATTCCATGATGTAAGACAGCTCTTCCTAGCTTTGTCTTTTTCCTAGCTTGCCACCAGAGAATTAATCCCAAAGCTGTTGATAACATGTACAGATTAATGCTCCCAAACAAATCTTAGTCCAAAAGCAATTATGGTAAGTATTCCACCAATTAGATTCTTCCTCTTGTCCCATAGTTATGAACTCTAGGAGAGTTCAGTGGAATAATGGCTAGTATTGATAGTCAAAAAACATTATTAGATTTAAAAAATTTTGTTCTGGAGCCTGCTTTCTCCCACTTTTCTGAAATGCTTGGGATATAGTGAACAATGAACGTATGAAGGAAGAACAGAGAAACAGAACGTGAGTGGGGGAAAAAACCTTCATGCTAGAGCAACAAATGCAAAACCAATCTGCCAAACAATCTCCACAGTCACCAGAGCGTCCTCCTGCTGTGTGCCTGTGTAACACGCATAATTCACACAACCTACAGGTACCCACCTCATAGCAAACCAGAAACATCAAATGCAACACCCTAAGACAAACTGCAGACAAAGAAAACCACCCATGCATCTGCCAGAATGAATGTGATCAACCAGCTGGGAACAGAAAGACCTGCTGAAGAGTAAGAAAACATTTCTCACTGAACGATTACTCTGCCTCTGACTTCCCACTTCCACTATCACCAGGAACTGTGTCAATCTTGATCTTGGCAGAAATATGTTTTCCAGCATATTCCTTTTTTTTTTTTGTAATGTGCCACCAAGATGTTTCACAGGGAGATACTTCCCTTTCTATTTCTGGCTACGCCATCCAACTTTTGTCACTTGTTCTCCTCACCACTACGTCTCATTCTTTCATTTGTGCTGGTCCTTCACAGCAGCTTCAGTGTACTTGATCAGTTAAGACCTGTTTGCTGTTTTCCTTCCCTCTCCTTTCTTTGGTTTTCTGTTGGCTTAATTTACTGAAGTGGCCCAACTGAAGTTCAGTAACTGCATGGCTACAGAGTGATGCTACAACTAAATGGTCCTGGTGGCCAACTGCTGCTGAAAGGGGCTTACTCCCTCCTCCACCCCTACCTACACATTACAGCTGCTTTCCTTGAATCTGCGGTAGCACTTGTCTCACTCCATGGTGAGATAGTTCCAGCTGGAAAACTGTGTCTCCCCCAAAAGGGTGAGTAGCTTTCTAAATAGCTTTGAATTTATTTTTTAATAGCTTTCCAGTTTTTTAAAAACTTGAAAATAGTTATTCTGCTAGATTAGCTTTCCACCATAAATTGTCTTGTTATGGAATCAGACAGGTGCCAATGCATGATTACCCTTATCTGCCACTAGCTGGATAGCAACCAGCTGCTAAAACATCTTACCTGCATTGATAAGTCAGTCCCTGAGAAAAATTGTCCCTTACCTCAGCTCGTGTGGAAGTCATTGCCTCTACTTCACACCTGGAAAAAGCCTGAAAAAGCTTATGTGTCTTTAGTAATTACACCAGCTTGTAAAGAAAAGATACTGCCTCTCTGCTAAGGGTGCCTTGTATCTTTAATTAAAGAATTACAGCTGTGTTTCCTACTTAAACACATTTTACAGGAGGAAATTCTGTTGTGCACAAGAGGAGTTACCACTATGGTGATGTTTTATGCATCTTCAGTCTGGACAGGGTCATTTTGACCAATACAGGTACACAGCAGCGTAAGTCATATAGGAAAGCTGCAGGTGGTTGTGTTTGGTGCAGCCTTTAAATCAAGAAGATGCTCCATTGTCTGAAGGAAAGCGTGTGAATGTCAACCTAATCTCTCAGTGGAGTTTTCTCATCTGTCTCTATCTTTTTCCACCTCTTCTACACCACAAGAAGTAGTTTTTGTAATATGTTCAAAGCAGCTAAACACCGCCTGGAGAGTCTAGTTCACACTCTGAATACATGTTGCATCACCAGATTCTCTTTAGAGATAATAAGTAACATACACTTTTCCAGTCCAGATTAAAATAATAGAAGCACAAAGCAGGAATCCATCTCTTCAAAGTGAAGGTGTAGAAACTCATGAATTGGTTTTCTAAACCCTTATTCTTGGCAGAGATATAGTTACTAGGCACTGCATACCCACCACATAACAGCGATATAACAACGGCAGATCTGCTGTCTGCATCGCTGAAGGAAGCTGCAGGAAAATATAACCTGCTAGTAGCAAGAATCAGTGTTTATATGTTTATCTAAGATACAGAAACCAACCCACAGATCACACCTTGCATAATCCCTGGCAGTACACTCTTCTGATTCAACAGGGTCAAGGCAAAGGAAAGTAAACAATCCTTTTTGAATTCTTTGGGCTGAACCAAATTAATTTCCCTGAAGATCCAGGCTACCTAATCCTTCATCCTACAGGATACTCTTTCAGTCATGGATGGAAGGTGAAGTACAAGTATATAATACAGCCAGGCCAATGGCTGCCACGCACAGCCCACGCCCCAGCTCTGCACTCTCTGCTTTACATCCATTCTCACCTGACGCCACCCTAGCAGGTGACAAGCTTTTGAGGGGGAAGTGTTTCCTTCTGCTACTTCAGCTTCCTGGATAGCTCGATAGAGGTTAGATGAACACCAGATTCGGCACAGATGAAGCTACAGGGATATGGTGGGGATGAGGAAGGAGAGCAGTCTCTTTTGGCAGTGACCAGTTTAAAGACTTTTCTCGTGAGGGTGTAATTTGATAATAGCTAAATCAGGCTCTGTTAGACAAATGACACGGTCAATTATACTAACAGAGTAAGTGTAGGCTTTTTCCTACTTTTACACAGTACTAAAAGCAGCAGTACTACCCTTACTTCAGAAGGCAAAAGTCTAAATCATGTATGAAAATGACACTGTAGTTTAAAACCAAAAAAAACATTGCTAAAGACAGCCCTATATAACTGTTTGCTTCATAATCTGCACAGTGAAAGCTCTTTCCTCTAAAGCTGCCATGACTGCAGGGGAAGGAGACCAAGGCAAACGGAGAGAGGACTGCCAGCAAACACCCAGTGATAGCTGCCGTGGCCGGAGGTGCAGCCCCTTGAGCTGGGGAGGGGCAGCTGGGAGGTGCAGGAACACAGCAGCACATGCAAAGCACCAAGTCAAAGAGGGGAGGCTTCTGGTGCTACAGGAGAAAACTGAATGGATATTGGACCCAGGGACCTCTAGCACTGGTAGGGCAGCAGATGGAAGGAAATGGATTGTGAGACTAGGAAGTATAAAAAGCACCGTAAGCACTTAACCTGTGATAAAGCAAATCAAGTAACAGGAAGCTTTTGATTAAACATACAAAAAAATCAGGAACAAAAGTATTATAGAAGTGATACTATCCCATCAAAGTGCCCTCTACTTTCTTCCCTCGGTGAAGAGGGAGGGAACAGCAGTATCTTCAAAGCATCACCATACTCCACTCCTGGCTGCTGTTTCTGATGCACCTCCTCATCTATTTTCCATTTAAACTGGATGAAGAACCTAGCACCACACAGTCTAGAAAAATGGTCATCTGATTACGCTAGAGGTAAGCCAGCTATTCACTATGGACATCAGTTCTTGAAGAAAGTATTAAATCCTGTGCACGGGAAGACTCCCAGCTTCCTCCTGCCCCTATGACATCGCAATGAATACTGTAACATCATAGAATAATAATAAAAAAAAAACAAAAACAAACAACAAAGAAACAAACCGACTGATACATTTTGGGACAGGTAACAATGCTGTACTAAAATCTTTGTATAGATCATTGACCTTACTGAAATATTGCAGTGAATGCAATCCTTTCATTCTGACAGCATCTTCCACATGCAAGACTGCAATACAATTTATTATCCAGGCATGAGAAAAATTGCCAGGTTCTACTCAAATGTAACAGCCAGAAGGTTAAAGAATGCTGTAGCTTCTAAAGACTCAACCAGAATGATTCATAGAGACTTAACATTTCACTGGATAAAATTTTATTTTATTTTTTTATAAAAAAGATAGAACGAGATGCTACTTTTAAATGAAATCATTTATTAAACCAATCTGTTTTATAGGAGGTATATATATATTTTATCATTAAGACAACTTCAATGAAATGACTATCTACAAGAATGACTTCTGATTGTTTTATTTTCATGTCACCATACATGAACAAATGAATTTTATGTCTTATGAAAACATTTTACTCAGTATCAAAAATGTACACATTTTAATAACCATTGCTATGGTCTGAAGGGATTTTTACATTTAATTTCAAAAATAAGTGTCATTTCATTGCTGTACGTGTCACAGCATAAGCTTAAATCATCCTATACATAATAAAAGTTTGTGTAGGTGTACAGATAATTTTTCATGTTGTCACATACCTTCATGTTTGAGACACAAGTGAGGGATTTGCATTTCTCTTTTTTGCAAAAGGCTAAAATATGTACTGATGTAAGCACAAAGCAACAAAAACAGTTTGAATGGCACAAGAGTTAGCATTTTTATAAATTAACAACCAGAGTTCTGGATTATGGAAACAGGTACATGAGATTCCAGTATTTTCCTTAGGGCTTCGCTCTCTGGAAGAATACCTGTTAAAAATTTATTAAAAAAACACTTTTAAGACAAAGGAAATATAAGACATGGAATAGTTGAGGTGTAAGATAATCAGTTTGACAGAGCTCATTTTCTTGTTTAACAAATGGGTTAACACACTAGGTTCAGGGATGTGACTTGTGCTATTCAATTACACTCACACCCTCAAAACTGAAACATTCTGACACATTCTCTACAATTACAGGTTCACTTTTTTCTATTTCAACTATTAAACATAAGCCACAAGACTATCAAGCTATTGAGGACATGGCAAGGTGCTGAGGATAAGTGACAATTCTACAGATGTAGGTTTGTTGTTGTTTGCTCCTTCTTTCCAAATAACTGCTTTTACTACTTGGAGATTCCCTATAACTAAAAACTATAAAATAATTCAGCATTTCAATTTTATTTCAGGTCACTACCATTACTGAATGGTGTGACAAAGTTCAAATGGAATTAAAAGCTATTTAAAGAAAAAAGATCTTTACCTTTAAGTAATTTTTAAAGACTTTAGCATCAGGCTGCTGAAGTGCTTGACAGAATTCCTGTAAGAGATAATTAAGAAATACTAAATAACTAAATGAAGCAACAAGACAACCTGAGATACGTTAGGAGTGTATAGAATACCTTGTATGTAAAGCCACGGATATTAGTTTGCATTTTCCCTAATATCCAAAGAAAAGCATCCTATGGATAAAAAATTGTAATAGGCTATGACAGGCCAAGTGCATTCTGGGGTGAAAATACTGTTTTTTCAAATACAGGCTATTGCATTCACTTTTAGCTTAATAGGCAGACACAGGACTATATATGAGGACTGCAATCAAGAAGTTTCTAAACCTTTAATTTTTCCAGTAACTTTTGGTGGTTTTGAAATGAATACTTCAGGGAAACTTTTACGCTGAAGTAGCATTATGTACACACTAAGTGAGTTTAGAATAAAGCAGAAAATGTTTGTGACCTGAAAAAGTTGTAATCTTAGGTCAGAAAAACATATATAGTATAATTGCCTCCTAATGTAGCAAACTTGATTACTATAGTATCCAAATTAGTTGCAATTAAAAATGTCAGTGTTCACCTAACAATTTCTTCATGGCAATGCTTACCATATGGCTAGCAACACCTAGTGTTGAGACAATGGTCAAGCGTAAAGTTTCACTTTTAAGAACCCTCTTACACCAAAATAAGCACACAGAACTCCCACGTTTAATGTGACAGCAGAACCAGTGCTGTGGCCCAAATTTCTGTAGTGATGTATACGGCCTTTATCATTACACTTTCTGTATGTTCAACATTATTCATTTTACTTCTGAGTTATTACTCTAGGTTTTCTGATACTTTTTCCTCAGGTTAAAATTTGAATTAAAGTAGGAAGATGGCTTAGACAGTCACATGCACTGGACTCTCTTTTGCAAGGTACTCTGGCAGTAACTTTACTCCTTACGCTATATTAATCCTATTCTGATACGCAATATCAGAGTAAGCTTTACTGACGGATGGTAGGAGGTTAACTTTGCCAGTATTCAGTTTGTTCCCATTTAACATTTATGATTGTTAATAGTTGTCAAAATGTTCTTTTAGGAATTCCTACCTGGATTATCTCAGGAGCTACTTGCAAAGAAGGCAAATACTCTTGCTGAAGATACTGAATGCACTCAGGACCCTAAAGGAAAGCAGTACACAATTTGTACAATTATATTTTCATACATATGGCAAGTCCTATACATGTATAGTACAGAAAAGTTTGAAAACAGGTGGTCTACATGACTATTTTACAGAGAAGTTATGCATATCAAATACCAAATGTTCATGTTATTCTCAGTTAGCAAATAGAAAGATTTTCAACCTTGGCATTAAGGATTCTACTGCAATTTGGTATCTTTTGTTACATAGCAGAAGAATCCACTGAAAACTGCACTGAAATAAGAATTAAAATACAGACAGTCAGTTTTGACAAGTCAACTGTGAAAGTCAGTTAAGTAAGAAGGGGGCCTAAATTTCACTGACATATGGAAGAAAAAAAAATAATAAATTTGGCAATTAGTATCTGCCAACTGCTTTACCATACTACTCCTATTGTGAAATTTAGTAGCCAAGTACCCGTGAACATAGTGTTTCTCTTCTTGTAACATTGACTATGTAATTTGTGGTGGACTAAACAGTAATAAAATGGAACTTCCAAGCCTTTGAGAGATGCAGGCAGGTCTGTTCTGGTTAATACATTAGTTTTTGTTTTCTTTATGTGCATTTATCAGATACCTCTCATCACGAGAGGGATTACTGAACACTGGCAGTATACAGACTTGACCCAATACATCTACCAGGAGAAAGCAAATCAACTTTATTAATTCAGGCATAAGTTACCCTAGAACTAGAACAAGAACATAGTATACAGGTCACATGAGGGGAAGAGAAGATTGCAAATCATTTTTCTGTATTTGTATTGGTAGTATTAAGAAACAGTATTTGTAATAGGAAGTTATTTCTTTTACCAAAGCTTGATTTCTTACAGATTTATCTTTTCATTGCTTTTGGGGAAAAAGGAACAAACTTGGAAGTTCTCCTCAATTAAAACGCCATCTCTTCTCTGCCGGTTTATAACTTCTTACAATTTTTGTGCAGTTGTGACTTTTACTGGCATTTGGCAGAAAAGGTAGCCAGCTAGTTAAAGGGTATAGCAGGAAACAGTAACACGAAGACAGAAACTATTTCATTTTCCATTACAAATGGAAACATGCAATAGTGTTTTAGTCATCAAGACAATGCAGAATTCATTTTTTTTCCGTAAGTGTTTTTCAATCTAGTCTCCTACACATTGAAAGATACCTTTAAATTTTCATAGAAGTACTCTATAGTACATCTGTAATTACTCTTTTATGTCAGTTTAAGTATTACCTTAAAAAGTGAAAGAATGCCAATTGATCAATTAAACACAGTAACAATCAAGTGAGCAGATTTTTCTCCTTAATGAAGAGTCAATATTTTGCAGTAATTTTTCAAGAGGTAGAACTACTGGATCCTGTATCCCTACACAGCATTGTAGTAATTCTATTATTTTATATTAGGGTAGAGTAGTAATTCACCCTAGTAAGTACCTAATTTTTAGAAATTGATTAAAGCACTAGAAAGAAACCTGCAGGAGTTATTCCCAGCAAAGTATTATGAAGCTTACCCTTTTGAGATGAATTGTTTTTAACGTCACTGCACATTCTGATAAAGCCTGCAATGTAATATATAACATTAGACTGTTTGATTAGTCTATTGCTTCAGTATTTAAAGGCAAAGAACCTAATAAGGCCCAAAACAAGGCCTAGTTTATGCCATTATTCCCTCATTTTCCCCGCCCACAATCATAACAGCCTCAACCTTGCAATTTTTGTTCCAGTCTAACCAGAAAAATTTCTGTCACAGCTGAACCCAAAAATGAACTAAAGAAAAGCCAGCTGCGTGTGTTCACTTTCACTGAACATTAGTTAATAAGTAATATAGGTAAATGTTAAATACTCAGATGTGCAATTTTCTAGCTTGATTTTGAGTATAGGCAAACTACAGAATACAGTACCACAATATTTACCTCAACAAAAAAAAATAAGAGATTTTATTTGTGAGATTATGATCCTTGATACCACATGGCCATTGTAGGTTTCTTAGCTTGAATCTGCCCCAAAAGAATGAAAGCAAAAAAAAAAGAAAATAATGTCCATAATACACACCAACACTGTCTGGGCATCTGCTAAGTCAAACGTTTGCTTCAAAGGTGCTAAGAAACATGCAGGAACAATGTGCTTGTAGACAAAGTCTGCAAAACCTACTGGTCCATCTTTACCTCCTGAAAAGAAAAATAACATTCCATGTTCTATGGTTGATTCACGGTTAGTAGCAGGTGCAAAAGAATTATGGAAAGAGTCTTACCCCAAAGCTCCACCAACTTAGAAAGAATAATAAAACAAGTCTTCTGTGCAATAGGATCTGGGTAATCCACTGCTCCTTGAATGACAGTGAACAACACACGCTCCACATTCTCTGCACCTTAAACATATTAAAATGAGCTTGTCATTTCAACTTGCAGCCTAAAATCTTTCTGTACTCTTACACTATTTTATATAAATACTGACCTGGAAGACATGCTTCAACTTCAAAATAGCTCTTTTTTGCACAAATGTCAAATATTTTTGGGAAGTTTCCCCTACGATGCAAGACAACTCTTATTTAGGTTATAATCGTTTGGGTTGTGGTTTTGTTTTGTGTGTGGTTTTTTTTTTTTTTTTTGAGTTTGGAGATTTTAATTGCTCTTCTGGCCTTTAATACACACAAAGGTGAGGGGGTTATCTTGACCTGCTGAAATACAAGTTTTCTCCTCTCTACCCAAACCTGGCAGAGTTAATTAAAACTCAGCAGCACTGAAGTAGTTTGCTTATCTTCCAATATATGGAAAGATATTTTTATCACACTTTTCTGTGCTGCATCTATGCTCATTATATTATCAAACAGATTCCTTTCCAAATTTCTTGGTCCATCACAACTACCAAAGTGCCTCTTTCAAGAGAGCTCTCACTACTTCTTAACACCACACTTTCCTTTCCCACAGGGATTACCATCATTTTAGGATGGAGGAAGGAAGTCTGAGCTCCATCTATCAGATGACTCACTTTAAAGCTTCTCAAGTCCCTAGCCATTTTGATGGTGATGGAATACAAACTGAGATAATCACTTAAAGAATCAAGCAACTGGACATTCAACTTCAAATTCCTGCTATGAAAAGCACTAATTTGCATTTGGCCACTAAGGGTGAGAAAAACCTGGTAACTAAATACATAAATCATATGATGCCTCCTACCATAGATAACAAGATGAGGTGACAGTAATAAAGTTACAGAAATACTGATGTGTCCTTCAGAAAAAGAACACCACAATGAATACTGGCAGCTGTCAGTAGTCTTCCCCAACAGTTTGACCATTGCTAGATATTGATATATCTATTATTATATACAATATCTATATTGTTGGATATTTGATATATGATCTCTGATTCACCAATCAAATACAATGACACACGAGCATGTATTATAAACCATTCTTCACCATTCTTCTTCTTATAGACCCAGTGATCACATATAAGCTGAAAAGATCAACGGGAAGAATATGCCTATTGTAGCTGGATTTCACAAACACAAATTCTTGTGCAACAGGTAAGCAATAGGCAAGTTGAATACTGTATTTACATTAGTCCACTCCATTAACTATTAACTATGTTAATAGTACTTGACAGGAATTAGGCTAATGATTTTAGTGGACAAAACTTAGATGATAGTAACCATAGTACTGTCCTTTGAGAAACTGAACTACTTGCCTTGATTAGCTATGACTTCACTCATTCCACTGCCAGTTACTGTCTGCAGAAAAGCAAAGTAACTCCTCCTTAACATTTGTTTTTCTAAAGCAGCAGACTGGTCATTTTCTTCTGCTGGAAGGAGCAACACCTCAAAAATAGCATGAAGTAGTGGCATAAACATCTGTTGTAGGAAAGGTGAAACCTGTGTCTGTGGAGATTAGAAGAGGGCATCAACTCAGTTACAGAAATTGAACATCTTGAAATGAAAACTTAAGGGCTTGTTACAATTCTCAGCTTTGATTCACCTTTAAAGTTAGTATTTTCACGTACCAACTACTTTAACAAAGTCAGTCACATCAGGGTCACCATGAACATTACTGCATCTTGAGTTACACACCACCTATTGCAAGACTTTTGCACAAAAAAATCCCTCGTCCTATTTAGTCTCATTCTGAGTAGATACAGAAGCCTTTTCAGGATTTCCTGTCCTTCTGTTCAGACAGACACTATTTCAAATTCCCTGAAATTTCAAGGGGAGGCTACCGTAAAGTCACTGTAGTTGCAGAAAATGCATCTCTAAGATGTTAAAACTGACAGCAAGCTGCCTTTCATAGTACTTGTCTTTAAAGACTGTTTAAACAAAAAAGTTTCACTGAGCTGAAATACTACTGGCATTACAGAATAAGCTTGTCGTTTATGTCCTACTTGCAGTGAGAAATATGAAATGTGTAAGGACACTTAGTCGAACACTTATGAATCGAAAAACTGAAGATGCGCGCTATTCAGTGACTCCCTAGAGTTTCATAAAGAGACAACTCAGATGTTAATTTCTTAATGCTTAAACAAGGTTTTATCTTTAATCTTCTCTTTATTGTACCTGGAAGGTATTTAAGCTGAGACTATTGAAGCTAGGATCTTTATTTTAACATATTGTAGTAAGAATGGTACAGTACCATACAAAGTTAAACATCACATCTGAACATGGTATTTGGCCAGTCTTGCTCCTGTGACTTTTTTTTTTTTTTAACCTTCACCTTGGACTATTTTTAATTATCTACTGTCATCCTGAATTACTTTGAGCGTAACTTCCGAAAAGGACTAGTATAATAAGAACCTTCCTCCCTAGCCTCTGAAATACTTGATTTTTCAAAATTCCTTCTCTCTGCTCAGCAGATGGGATATTCCAGAGGTCCACATGCTAGATTCACACCTTCACTTCTAGTAATTTTACTTTTGCATTCTGCTGAAAGACTTATTTAAGCCTATTTAAAGGGCTGCTTAACCTTCTCATACAGCAATGAGTTTCCCATCCCATCCACAACAGCGCAATATTCTTGTGGCAGCTCCAGGGAATGAACCACAAAGTAACACGTTAGTAACTTCATAGATTTCATTGACCTTGCATTTGAACTGTTTGAAACTAGGAAGCTCTCAAAGGCTACACTTCAAGAATCTTTGCTAGATAATCAGTTGATGGTCCTACTTAATACATATCTCATGCCTCCATTTCAAAACCTCTGTATTTGTCAATGTATTTTGAATAACAATGCATTAAGTCTCAGCATACGTTCTATGCAACACCACTGCATCAAGGTCTTGTAAATCAACATTCTTCCCTAGACGTGCATCTGGTATTTCTGTATTTCTGTATCTCCTGTAAATCTCATTATAAAAAAAATGAGAAAACTCACTTTGGAGCTTGCATAGTTTATAATATTAGGTTAACACTTCGACAGGGGGCATGAAGTTAATTGTGTCAATATAAAAATAATTTTGTGCTACAAGTAGTATTTTAAAATATTAAATATTAATTCTTAATTTAGAAACAACACAATTCTGAGACTAATCAAAGAAAAACGCTCATTTAATCACTGAGAGTCCAGCAATATACGACTGTGGTTGAAGACTGTGTTTTCCAGTAGCGGCTTTAGAAATATACTTATTTATTAATTGTGAGATAAAGGTTCTGACACAGCTATTTTTCTGGAACCAGAAAAGAGGAGATATCAGCAACACTTTGATCCTGAAAAGCTTATGCAATATCCTACCTTGAACTTAGCAGTTATTTGGTTTATAAGAGGAATGAATTCTTGAAGATCTTTTGCTTCACAATCTTTAAGCATGTGTTCAGAGGCAGAAGGAATGAACGGAAGGACTTCCTCCTCTAGGCAAATAATCATGCGGTGAAGGAAAGTGCGGACACCACTTCTCAGAACTTCCTTTTGTAATGGACAACTGAGAGCTGGCAAAAATGTTTGTAAGCAGTCCAGATAAACCTCTGAGCAGCCACATTGTTTTACAGTTTGCTTATTGCTGAAAGCCTTGCTGGTTCGGCTGTAAAAGCAATACACCAAGTTTTAGATAAGCTCATGTTCCAATACAACGACGAAGCAATAACACTGAGAAAAACATACTTTAAAACCCATGGACTAAACTAGAATTTAATGAAATGGGAGCCAAACACTGGCAGTAATGAACAGAATTATTTGATATGAAGTAGCTACACTTTGGCAGTTTTAGGAAAATTAAATTCTAACAGTTTACAAACCACTTATGATAAGAATAGCTCCACACAATTCTTTGAGGAAAGGAATAGATGCTGGTTCATTATAAAACTTGCTCAATATTCTCTGCATCTACATCCATAGCAGCCTTTTCTAAGGGGACTTAACTTATTCTTCTGGGCTACCATAAGAAATTCTACAACCACTGATGATTTTCTAGGTCAATAAAGCACAGGTAGAAACTCAGCCCATCCTCCCAATAAATCCTTTATATTTCCCCTTTTACTCAAACCAGAAACACACAGGGTCACTGTGCTGTACCTACCTAGCAAACCCAACTGCATGATTGAGGCAGTCAGCCAGTGCCATCTGTCTGTCCTCATCTTGTGCCATCATCAGTTTTTCTAACAATACTTTGAACTTCTCCATCAGCGGAGTCAACAAATTCCTCATTAGAGCCTGTTTTCTTTCTGCAGAGTATTCACTGTTAACTATTAATACTCCAGCTGTTTCATAAATGAAAAGTTGATCATCACTGCTTAAGAGAGCCTGGTAACCATTTTCCTAAAATGGAAGATAACAGGCATAATTTACTACGTGTTCTTTATCAAAGTTGTCTTCTCAGAGTTTAAAGATACTACGCTTTCTTTAATCATGCCTCAGTAATCTCCATAGTACATTTACAATCGTTTTATTTTTTTCCTACTTATGGAGAAGTGTTAAGTACAGGTAAAAACATAGTTGAAGGAGCAACTATTTTTATACAATTTGGACAGATATTCTATATATACGCCCATCTCTAGCCAATGCTCCCAGAAATCCATATAAACAAGACTATTAAAATTAGGTACAAATGGAAAGCATACAAGTGATCTTACACCAGAAAAGCAAGACAATTTTTTGTGTTTTAATGTTTGTGTGCTAAACTTACACTTCAGCAAGTACTCAGGCACACGGATGAGTAAGTGCAAGCCTTATTTATTACAAAAACCTGCTGTAAGTACTCACAGGAGGAGAAAGTTCCAGCAGGTCTTGTATTCTATTCAGAACATCTTCAATAAAGGGATTCATTTGCTTACTGAAGGAAAACACAAGTACATAACACTATTTAGTGTGCATTTTTTACAGATTTCCTGGTATTTTATTTAGGCTGTAAAGCTAGACACTAAACTACCTTCTCAATACAGAACTCCCCTTTAAATATCGAAGCGCTGTTTGTAGAAAAACCTGGCTTATGGATATAGTGCTTGTTGTAGGCTAAATAGATACATGGAGTATTGGGAAATAAACGTATTTCTTTTCCTCTTTTTTTTTTTTGAAACATGCATAAATAGCCTCACTCATCTGAGTGAAATATTTTCATTAATACTTGAAAAATGGATCCTTCTGAAATCTGAACAAGCTTGGAGCTTCTCCTGCCTCTACATTAAATACATGCCTGTGAAGTAAGACCAACACCACAGGACTGTCTGAAGGGCTCTAATACACCGAGTAAACTTCATCAGTATGAATTCTGTAAACATTCAGAATTTGGTCAGGGACAGGGAAGAGTTACTCTTGGGAGTCTCCAGATCCCACTCACTCTCAGCTCTGCTCACTGAGGAAAAGCAGTGCAGACATTTACATTGTTGATCAGTTTTAACAGCTAGTCAAAATAAGCTAAGCATATGTATTCAAGTTCTTCATCCAGTGACAAATTTTTCCACTGCTACCTTAGTATTGCACAATAGGACAATCCTACTAAAGCACTGTATTGATATATTACTTCATTGCAGTCCATTTGAAGCCCAGCCTGTTTCAGTGACAACTGTGACATACAGAAAGGCTATGTATGGTAAATTCAGTGCAATTTGGATACATTTGTAACAGCTTTACTCACTTAAGAGACTTGACAAATCTGGAAAAGAGGTAAGCTGTTCGACTTCGTACTTTGGGACTTGTATGGCGAAGACCACGGTGATCTAAAAATGCCATCTGCAATCAAGAAAATATCTCAGTCTTAGAATCCCTGAACAAGGAGGGGAAGAGCTAATCATCCAACGATTTAAGAAACCCGGTTTCTTTAGTGACCTTCAGAAAATAAGGAAATTTCTTAAGTCTAAAGAACTTATCTAGTCTTATCTAGTTTAAAATGCAATTGAGATGAAACTTACTAGAACAGTTGGAATGTGCTGAGGTTCAACAGCAAAGAATTTTTCATATCTAACCACTGTTTCAAAGAATTCCAGGGTCACTGATGTATGCTGATAGGCACTAACACCAGAAGTCACCAGCTACAAATGAAAGCATTAGCAAGTTAGTACTTTAGCCATTTATAACATCAAACTACAATGTAGGTGACATGCTGGTAATTGAGACGAGCCATTTGAACTGAAGTGTTCCAGTCTTTATTAGCATTTTTAAATAGCTCCCACAACACACACGCTTACCGTTCTCATCATGTCTTGCAAAGCCGTAGCTTTTGTAACATCACCAGAGAAGTGAGCACCATGAGATACAGGAAGAGCCTCAGCCAACATATACAGCAGCCTTATGGCTACTTCTACTTCCATAAATCGTGTAGTCTGCCAATTCCTAGAGAAAGAACATGAAGATCATGTTAGTCCGTAGTAGCTTATGTAACAAACACAGTTCTACCGTGTTAGCATTTTCTTTTGATGCTTTTCTTCAGGTGCACGGCATAGAAAGAGCAGTATTTCTGGATGCTTCTGGAAGACTTTATCCACAAATGCAGCACCCCTCCATCAGAGGGCTACCAATATGCTTTTACCAGTTTCAACTTGAAAGCTACAGACTCCTTGAACAGACTTCTTGAAGTGTTTAATTAGGTATAAACCCACATACTATACCACGTGGACAAGCCATCAACTTCACTAAAGAGCAAGGTACAAGGAAGCCACCAACAATACTAGATTCCTGTTTGTATACACACAACTGTCCTCCTAGTCAGGCAACTAGTAATAGTGTTTCTTTATTTACATGCATAGTTTCCAGGATTGGTTCTGCCCTTTTGGTAAGAAATACTTCACTTTAGTTTCTTTTCCCTATTCAACCTTGGTTTTCTGATAGAAGTAATACATAAAATTATTTGCCACATCTCATAAGCATTTTCTTGAGGTGTAAAGTGAACACTTGCCCAAATGGCTGTTGCTGTGTAGGTAAATGACAAAGAGACATCTCCAGGAAAAAAAATATAATAAAATCAGCTGACATTTAAGGTTACAAAAAGAAAGCTTTTCCTTTTTAAGCAGCTGAGTAAAAGATTATACAAAGTCATGTTTATCATGAAGTTGTAACAAGCTCATTCTATCAGTCGGCTTCATCTTGCTACATCACACTTATGTTCATTACAAACTCTGATAGTTACAAAAGGCAAAAAAGCTAAAGGCATCATGAAAACAAGTTAAAAACTCCAACTTACTGAAGTGTAGTGTTAAAAACTCTGCGGACAGACGCTAACAGTAACTCTGGTGAGACCTGAGCAAGTCGGTCCAGCAACAGTTTCAACTGTTTTCTGTACTCCACAAACATTGCTTCATCTTCACCCTACAAAACAGTCACAAGTCAGTGAAGCCCCTGTTTTCGTGTTTAAATTAATCTACAATCATTTTAGACAGTTATACCTAAAACAAAAACATGTACATACAAGAACAGTATACTACACTCAGAGAATTCAATAATGCAACGTAACAGCAGGCTCCTTTTTTGGCTGGTTGTAATGTGTTGAGATTCACTGCATTCAGTCCAGAAACACTAAAAAAAGGCTTTCCAAACTGAAAACTAGCCAGAGGTACAAGAAAAAGTACTCTTGGCAAAGCCTTATTGACCCAATTCTTGAAAATTGACTCACCCCTCAAAGATGTTCTTTCTTAGCATCTATCTTAGTTTTAAAATTAAACTGACAGAAACATTTATGAAAGACTGCATACAGTTAACTTTTTTAAGACTATAACTCTCCAAACAGCCTGAAGCAAAAGTAAGTCTAACATATTCAATCATTATTGCTGGCTGACAGAGATGTAAACATGGGAGGAAAGTGAAATCAAAGACCTTCTGCCTCCTTTAGCTTATTTTTGCAGATGTTTGACCATCTAAAGTAGGTCAAGCAGCATCTCTTCAAGAGTTTCATTACACCATATCTCTCAAATCTTTTTGCAAGACAGAAGAGATGTGCAGAAACACGCAAACTCTCACTGAACAAGCCCGCTCAACAGCTATGTTTATCTAATGGCACAGCTGTACCTGCCTAGGAACAGTTCTGCACAAATGCAGCCAGAAATATTCTGTTAACTGAACTGACTTGGATATCCCTTTACTATGTTGTTTTGTCCTGTGCAGATATGCCCAGAGGTTAAAAAAAGCTTTCCACAAAGAAAAAAACCTTCCGCCTACAGACCTTTGCTTCCTACCTTCAAATCCTCTGTCTATGAAAAATACAGATTTTAAAAGTGTAAGCAAGTTTTACTACACGTAGTTTAAGTTGCATTTGCCTGTTTATTCATATAACACAATACCTCATTTTCAAAATTATATTCTTCATCATATGTCAACTTCTTCATAACAGCCAACATGATTGCCTAAGATAAAAACCAGAAATGTAAGCATAGAAGCAGACAACTAGTAAGAAGCAACAGTTAAAATCCTACAGCAAAAGAAACATTAAAGCAAGTGTTAAATATTTTCAATATTTTAAATCCCATTTCAATTATTATTTTCAGAGGTTTAGCAGAAGTAACAGTCCAAATTAAAAAAGATGGATTATATCCAAACAATACACAGATGCCATACACAGCATAGATGATTTAGAGCTCTCAGTCTCTCCCAGTTTTATCTAGCTTTGTTTCCTGCTTGTAATCTGTGCTCGTTGGTTCACATTGAAAACAACAATTAAGATGACTAAACTAGGCATAGGAAGCTAAACAGGTTGTCCAAGATCCTATTTTAAAGGGGCAGGTCAGCTTAGCCATAACATTAACTTCTCTAATTGCTCAACATCCTTGAAGGGATTTTTTTGGGGACAGGTTAACAAGCTGAATTGGTTCAGCCAAGAATCCAAGAGTAAGAGCCAGAAGCAGCAAACAACAGTAAGAAAAGCAAAACTTTCCCTTTTCAGCAGCAGCAAATTGTTACATCGGTTAAAGCACTAATGTGCAATTTCACCTTAGTAAGGACTGTTGTTAAGTCCTAAAACAGGAATAAAGACTTGATCTTGTCTCTACTGAAGTCTCAAACTCTAAATGTATCACTTTGATCTTACTAAGCATTTACTAGTTCGGGTTTTTAAAACTCTGATTTAATGTCTAAAGTACATGGAGTACTCAATTCCATTCATGCTTTCCAGGATGGATAGTAATTGGACAGACACAGTTCAATAAAACAAGTGTTTAAACATCTACTATATTTTAATTTTCACTTTATTTTAGCAGTTTGTTCTGGGGAACCTACAAAAACGTGTATTAAATCTAAATATTCCAGAAAGCTATTCTGGAATAGCTATGGACAGAAAGCTATTCTGAATAAATAAAACTGCATCAGAGGCAGTCTATGACAACAATAAAGTGTTAGAAGTCCAAGAGAATATCAGAATATCAAGTAGCAACAAGTAATGGGGCAGGACATATCTATATACTTATTACAAAAAACAGGTTCACTGAATGTTGGAGATGAGCATTACACAGCATCTCATCCCTATACCTACTACCAGGTGAAAAAAAACAAACTTGTGCTTTTTTTTTTTTCCACCATGTTGGTTAAATACAGTACCCAACAGCTTTTATTATAACTATAGCAAATGAAAATGCTGATTGTATCAGCAAGAACTGGATTAGCATTTTGCGATTCTCTTCCAGTACTGGAGGTTCTGAATGCAGACATCCATAAAATACAAACAAATAATAAACAAGGGAACAAGGTAAATTAAAACAAACAAACAAACAACAACAAAACACTTTTGACAAATGAATCACAATGACCTTTTTTATTTTAAGTGACAAAACCTGAAGTTCTTTAACACCAAAACGGACCAATGAATTAAACTTGGATTACTGAGGTGAAATTCTTGGTGATCTTATAGACACTTGTAATACTTTGAGGAAGAACATGGTCAAATAGCAAGAGCGTGATCAAGCTTTCCATTGACACCAAGTGTCAGCATCATCTGTGAGAAGCCTCTGCTTCTCTGTAAGAAGTGATATTGAAATAATTGCAAAACATTAGTGTGATATGCTTGTAGCCAGAAATGCTTAGAAACGGCTGTCATTTTAAGACTTGTGATTCTGCTGATGAGAAAAAACTTTGGGACTTCAAAGCCACAATAAACAAGATCCCCTTTTTTCCTGTTCAAATGATGACCGAGTTGAAAGGGAGAACTTCTTATGTGCAGAACTTTAAAGGAAAGCTTTAAATTGCGTGCTTAGCAGCATAAGACAAGCAACAAGAAGATTTAGACTACTTCCAAATACTTTCTTGTTATTAGTTGGATGAAAGAAGAAAGATTGGTATGACTGCTTCCCCATTTAACACAAATCCTCAAGAAGTGCTCAGTAAAATTAAGAAATAATTATAACACAAAATTCTTCAGTATGAAAGCAAGTTTACCAAAGCAACAGATTTTAGGACAATGACACATTCAAACGTTAAATGTCTTAACTGCACTGCAGTAGTGATTTGGTTTGATACAGTTCTAAGAAAAAAAGAGACATAGTAACAAAAATAAAAAGATTCAGTGATGTTATCAAACTTTTCTTATTGTATTACCTCATCCAATTTAAACAGGCATTAGGCCAAACTAGACTAAGATAATCTAGACCACAGTTATACAAATTCAACTTTTCATGTTAGAACAGGTACAGAATTAAGTTTTCTCTGTAAAGGAAAAGGATTCACAGCTGTCAGCTGTATGAACTTACAAAATACCCACACCAATCTAACCAGTTCAACATCTAAGTTAGTACATCCACATTGGTGCAGAACGGTGATAGGGAAAAGAAATTAAAAAAGAA
Organism: Stercorarius parasiticus; assembly: GCA_013396915.1. NCBI lineage: Eukaryota > Metazoa > Chordata > Aves > Charadriiformes > Stercorariidae > Stercorarius > Stercorarius parasiticus. Next base: position 764,958 of record VWZL01005521.1, on the reverse strand, counting down.
CTGTGCTGAAAAAAGTTTACTACCTCCAAAACTGGAAATAAACCTTATTTATTAAACTTAATATTTTATATATAAACTTAAGCATACAAACCTAATCTTAAGCTTAATGTATAGTTTAATGTAATGCTTAACATATAACTGCTCATTGTAAGTACAACTGCTATATTCGAATTGCAGCTTCATGAAAAAAAAAAATCTTCTTCTATCTTGATTTAAGAACATTCTACCAACTGTACAGACTGTATAAGAGTTTACCAACATATGCTTAAAGGTTGCTTGGGAAGACCAGCTCTAAAATAGCTTTCATCTTCATACACAATTCAATATAGGTTTACTATTTAAAGAAACATCTGTAGTTACTTAGCAGAAGATGGAACATACTGTCCTTACTTTTAAGCCTTCCATTTTAATTAATGTCACATGTACATTTTAAGGCATATAAATAAAACATGACTTGTTTCAGCAAAATGAAAAATTCTGACCCAATACATCCTTAAAAAAACCGCCAAACTCTGGTAAAAAGAAAATACTTACCTCTACATTAGCTTTTTGTTGGTCTGAAAGCGCAGAAAGCTGTAAAATAAATTCCAAGTGTTATTTTTGGTATAGTAACTCCTTTATTACTCTCTAATAAAAAAAGCAAACCTGTCTTTTCCAACAGCCATATGAGCTGCAAGCCTTCTTTCCACTTAATGCAAGATCTAACCCAATTCCTTCAGATTTCTAAACAACACTATAGAAATAGCATGACCACAGCCATTAAAGATACTGAATGCTCATTAGTCAGCTTGCACATAGTATAAGATTCATATATTCCCACAAAAAAATCAAACTAAATCATATGTCAAAAAGTGATTGTAAATTGAAGCCAGACATATTTACTTGTTTCAAGATGTGAAGGTAGTCATAACAAAAGCCAATGATATTAGATGAGATGTCGTCATCTTCATGAATTAGCAGTTGCAACATTAGGGACACCTTTGCTTCAATAGCTTGCAGAGTGTCTTGAGCACTCTTCATATCACCATTTTTTATCAGTTTAGTCCAACTAGCTATCAATGCTTGCCCCATCCCATTGACCAGCTTAGAAAATCTGGCCAGAAAATCCACATCATCTTCCTGCAAGAAAAAACATCCGATTAAAAACACTAGCAGAGCTCAGGTTTAAAAGGCATGAGCTTACAGACTGTACTATCCATATCTGCTATGTAGAAGTAAAACCAGTATTTGTCTCCTAGATTGAAAGTACAATTGTCTGGTTCGTTTTGCCTGGGGAATGTAGAGAGAAAAATTAAAGCAATGCCAGATTTGGCTGTCCTCCGGTATACAACAGTAGATTGCTTCATCTCTTCAGATTAGTTTGTTTCTCTTTTTACTTTACAGCAAGAAGCAGGTTCAAAATAAAAGCAGAAGCATATACCTACCATAAATTTTAGGCTGTATAAGAGGAAAATCTTTTTATGGGAAAACTTCAAAGAAATAACAGCTGTAGCTCACTTCAGAAATACTGATAACGAGTAACTTTCAGTACTGCCTGTAAGAGTGAGTTAATATTAAGTATTCACGGCTTGCTTTTGCAGAAATACATTGATCAGAATTGAGAAATAGCCCTAGACTAGTCACCCCAAGCAGATGCTTTGCTCCCTGCCGTAACTGTACAAAACTGGAAGAACACGTCTTCCTCAGAGAGGCTGAGGTAAGACTTTTAGAGAAACACCTGAATTGATGCACGCATATTTTCTGCATTCTAGCAGGAATACAAATTTGTCAAAGGCTTCAAAATTAAGAGACAATGGCCTTGCAATCCAAGGACTACAGCTCATAAGGGCTGGTTCCACTTTCTCCATAGCAGGTAGCAAACAGCTGTTCCTTAAACACTGCAACTGCCAGGGAATGTGTGTTTGGTTAGTAGGTATATTTTTCCAGCTTATAGATAAGAATTTCAAGGCTCCTGTCTGATGGTGGAGACATGCAGAACAACATACATGCCCTTAAGAAAGCTCTTCCCCCTACCCAATTATGCACAGCTGATTTAATGTCTCACTCTAAAAAACCCCTCTACCTTGGCTGCAATACCCGTTACTGAATCACTCAGAAGAGAAGAGTCAAGGCAAAGAGACACAGAAGCAGCATTAATAGTAAGCACAACATGCTCTAGGGGAGGAACAGAGGAATTACATAATGCCTCACTTCCAAAACAAAAAAAATCACGCTGAGGACAAACGAAATGCAGTGTGTTTTAAATGAATAAGCAATATTAATTATCAGCTGTTAATTTAAGTATGAGAAAAGTGTAAGAAGCATTTAGCTTTGATGCAGAAGCACAACTAATTCCCCTTAACCTGCAGACTTAGTTTTATAGGGTTCTGCTTGTTTGCTTATTTAAGAACTGTCGGAAACCTATGTCTCATTCCTATTGTAAAAAGGATTATACAAACCTGATCAATACTGAAGAGACCAGCAGACTGCAAGACTTGACATAAAGATTCAACCAATTTTGTTTTATCAATTGGGTCCATTCCCTTATTTACAATTTCAAACAAACAATCGCAGGCTTCTTCCCGGAGAACTTCCACAGACATGTGACCTAGCAGCATATTTATAAACCTTCAAAAAAAAAAGGTTATTTTTTTATATGTACACAGTAGCATCTTACAGAAGCTTTATATTATTTGTGTACATATTTACAATGGTTTCTTTTTATAAACAGTTTTGAAGTCTATTGTACTGACTAAACTCAACATTTTATACACTATAAGGAAAATCCAGCAAGCTGCAGTGTCTATTTTGACCATTATATCAGCTTGGCTTGCAAAGTCAATCACTTTATTAAAAACCCCAAACCTCCAAAGATTTGTATATAATTAAAAGTCCCTTTTCAGAGAGGAGTTTTAATTCTGTTTCATAGAAATACAGTCAGCACACTATCAAGGTTATTTTTGCAAACATATTCCATCAAAACTCCCTTACCTTTCGTTGGCTATCAGGCTCAAATCTATCCAGGATACATAAGCTCCAACTACTTCAAGGCACTGGCACGTCAACTCTGAGTTATTATATTGATAGTTTTGCAAGATTTGGTACCACGATTCCACCAAACTTGGAATGCACTGTTCCCTCATAGTATCTTTTAATAAGGTGTTCCTACGAGCCTCCTATCAATACAGAAAAAGGATAAATCAGTCAAATTAGTAGCATTTTTGTATCCACTACCAGACACCACTTCTCCTAACAAGATAAATAACTCATATCTGAAACCCCAAAAGAGGATATTTTTATTTCTTGCAAGAAATAAAACCAACATACCCTAGTTTTCACTCTTTTTTTTCCTACCACAATGTCAAAACACTAAAGGAAGGCAGACAAAGGGGAAAGAAGTCCTCTAGAATTATTAAAAGGATTTTTGATATTAAGACTCCTTAAAACAGGCACTAGAAGAAATTAACATTTTAAAATGAGTCAGTCTAACATTAAATTGTCTAACTCAGCCCATTAGTTCTTGTTTGCTAGCTCTCCAAGCAAAAAACACATTAATTGAAAAGTATGCAATCATAAAAAGCATTAAACAACATATGGTTTTTGGATCTAAACCACCTAATGTCTCTAAGGCAGAGTTGCCATATGAAAAAACCAACTTCTCTACAAGTCTTCTGCTCTAATTAAAGAGAACATTTTGGAAATTTAAAACAAACACTAATGCAAAATAATAACTTGCCTCTGATGTATGAACAACATCGCGGTCTACCAGCTCAGCATCAACAGCCATCAGGATTCTGAGGTACATATCCACACCCCGTGGATTAAGGTCAACTACTGATAGAATATCAAAAAAAAACTTGGGCCATTTTGTGAGATATTCGGTAACAAAAAGCAATGCAAAGACTTGTGCTGCTTTGTTGCGAATAAAAGTCTTCTCAGGCTGGGGATTCAGCATCTGTTAGAAACAAGATATTATATTTGTATATTCTTACTAAATTAGAGAGGAATCATATACGCTTGTTGATCTCTGTATAGTGATTACTACCCCTCTTCCTGGCTGAGATCACTAAAAGCCTTACCTTTCCAAGGATTTTGAAAAAAAAATTAGCTAAGTTGTATTAAACAGGGAAAACATTCCCTCTGGTCGATAGTCCTAAGCCTTTCATTCTGTACTAAGACATTAAGTGTACTATTCACAGACTAAAAGCTATTTGCTGATTTGGTTAAAGGAGTAAAGAACAACTTCCAGAAAACAAGCTAGTCCTCTTATAGCTAGCTTGTGCCTAAATCAGATGTTAGCTTTAAGAACAGTATAGGAAGTTTCTAAATCTAAGCCCATTGGGGACAAAAAAAGAAAAATAATAATCTGTCACTACCAATCTCAATCTCTCTCCTTCCCCTTTTCCATAACTCCTCCTAAAAGGAACAAATTGCCACGAAGAAAAATTAAAAGCAATTTAATCCATTTCACAATGATCTGTTCTTTTTCAAATTGTATTATGTTCCATTTCCTGTTAAGCTTTCTACAAACAAAGCAACAATGTTAAGTTCCAGTGCAGAAGTGGAATGATAACTAGGTAATGGCAGGTATAGGCAAAGACTTGTACCAGCCCACTTGATGGCTCTGCTGATTGCAAACTCTTGGGTCCAACTGATACTACGTGTTCAGTTACAGTAACTAATTCCACAAGAAAGAGTAGCCAATACTCTGCCATAGTATTAACAGGAGTGATGCTGTTCATTCATAAACATCTGCTGGTACTCTAAGTAGACGGGAGTCAGCCAAGAGGGTCTCAAACACAGAATTACTGCTCCTCCTCCAGACACTCAGGATCATCAAGAATCTGGATCATACCTCTCTAAAGTGAAGCTTTTCATACTCCTTATTTCACACACAACTGATTAAACCACAGCCATTATATTTAGTAGTAAGTTCAAGCACACACTTCTTCACAACATCCGATTTAAAGAACTTCTAATAAAGATTAGCATGTTAAAAGCTTTTAACCATCAGATACTGTATATCTTCAGAAAGCCATATTTAAACTCAAACAACAGATTAAACATTTAGCCCACACTCAATGCCTTGTGTTAGCCTGCTACGTAAGACAGACATACCTGTGCTTGCAGCCATGTTACGAGTGTTTCCCTAATTAGCTGCTGCTGGCCTTCAGTGAGTTCAGAGTATCTGAAACAAAACATAATGAGATGAAAACACAACTGCCTTATGACAAGCACAACATTTAGTAAGGCAAAACTCTTTTAATATTGCACATAATACTGCACATTAATGTAAATTAAAGGTTCCTAGAAAAGGAATTTACATAGCTATTTGCATGTTAAATTTTTGACTCAAAGACATAAAAATAAGGAAAAACATTTTGCCCATCTCAATGGATTACATTTTGAGGCACTACTGCCTCCTGTATTGGAGTTTGCAGGAAGACTGCTCTACCAGGGACAGGACTTACAACCCTGAGAAAAATACACATTTGACCATAAGGCATGGGGAGAAGGAAGCGGCACCTGTATATGCTCAAATTTGTTCACTACTCATTGAAGACTGTCAATAGTGAAGACAAGGAAGTCCTTCGCTGATCTGACTTACAGTACATTTATTATCAGACATATGTCAAAACAAAAAAAGGCAAACAAGTAATTCCGCTTTACATCATATATACAGTCTTGGCAAAATTTGACATTACAACTAGCCTACCTCAAAGACTACCCACACGACATGTTTCTTCCCAGGACTAGCTCAGCCAAGAACACTCTCCTTGCAATATCTAGCTATAGCTTTGGTACTGTCCTGAACGGGAACAACTGCTGAGCATGGCTCCAGTGTTCCTGGCACAAGTAACTATTCATTAAGGAGATGAAAAAAGCAACCCCACTGAAAACACTCAAAGAAAATAAGAAGCAGGAAAACTAGAGAAAACATACTGCAGGAAGCACATGACAGGATTGGAACAAGCAGAGGAAGGTGTACAACATGGTAAAATCAGGTAAATAAAAATCACAGAAAGTTAATTCTTTCATTTTTGCTCTGATACATAATTGTGAAAATCAGTCGCAAAATACATCTTATTCCTATCTAAAGCCTGACCCACGTGTTTAGTGTATTGCAACCAGTTACGGTGATATTCCAAGAAACAGACACCTCTGCCATGGCATTCAAGTTCTGACCAAAGAAGCCTGAAGTGTGGAAAAAAAAAAAATACAGTTCCATGCAATTATTTCAAAGTATTTTTTCCTAAACTTCTGATTCTATGAAAACACCACACAGTGAAAAGACTACTTTCTCTTAATGTCTCTGCCATGGTTATTGAATGAATAGGGCTTTGTCTGAAGTCCACACAAGCCTGTACTAAGCAAGGCTGCTGCTGCTTGCAGGACTCTCTTCAGCAAAAATCAGTGAAAGTACAGAATAAGGCTTGAATCTCCAGAAAGGAAGGACTAAGGAAGTTTCAAGCAATTCTTGGTAATTGGGTCTGTGTTCTGGTTTGAACGACACAGGACTGATTTCTCTTTCAGTAATTTTACTTTTCAGTAAGGTCTCTTCTAATGCTAGGAAAAATTGCACTTTTAGCAGACTCCAGTGTCTGAATGTGTGAAAATATTTACCTTATAGCCAGCTATGGTATGCGAGTTTCAAGGTCTCTGTGTTTTCGAGCCTTCCAAGTGCAGGAATGAGGAGGAGCGAGACCTGGGCACTTGACCCAAGCTGGCCAACAGGATTATTTCATACCACGAACGTCACATTCAACCTGAGCTAGAAAGCTTGCTGAGGAGCTTTCTCTTCCTTGATGGTGGCAGTCCTGAGCACTTCTTGTCCTGGTGCTGGACTCCTGAGCCCTTCCCTTCCTCCCAAAGCCGTAGCACTCGCTGTGTCCAACATTTGCTGTCCACTGCTGGGAGCGCACAGCTTCCTGCTGGTATCATTGGCTGAGTATAATCCTCGTATATTTTATATTGGTATTGGGATCAATATTCGTTTTTTGGTATTATTAATGTTAATTCTTTAGTCTTATTCTATCAAATCTATTTATATTTCAACACTCGGGTTTCCCTATTACTTCCTGATTCCCCTTCCTGGGTGGGGAGGGGCCATCAGGTGATAGAATAATTGCCTAAATAACAATAAATTGTTGTGGGTTCTTCAAACCGTAACAGTCTGTGTTGGGCCATACACAGCTGTTAGACTAGCTAAGTAGAGCGTGCTGCTCAAAACCCAACTGCTGCTCAAAAACCAACTACTCCTCTCCCAGCAAAGGTGAATAAACACAAGAAAGCCCTCTGGTACTAGATTAAAGCCACCTCATCAACCACATCGAGATGAGAGATACCATTTAAAGTTTTTTTGCAAGCAGAATAAAAAGGGAAAATTAAATAGATATATACAGCCAGTGTCAAGAAAGATTACTCACTTGAACTTAATTTGATGTTCCAGAACTTGAAAGCAAAAGAACTTGATGTGATCATCACTAGAAAAGAAAAAAAAAAATGCTCTTACTGGTGGAAACATGGTACACTTCTCTGGGAAGAAAAAAATTCCTCAAATATTACAACCAGGTGGTGGTCCCTTTGACAAATCAAGAATTATTGTGCACCAGAGAAAAAAGCTACTGCTATTACTTCAAAGCAAAAATGACAAATACTCGAGCAGTTCATTTGGTAAAAATGAGCAACTCTTAAACTAATATTTACATTTGCTATTATAATCCTTTTTTTTTTTCTATAGCCAGCAATTTGCTATGCTTTGATTTCAGTACTGAACAAACAAAACTACAGTGCTTGTTGTATCCTGCCTTTATAGAAGTCTGTCAAGCTTCAATAATACGTTTGGGGTCCATTAGTACACTAAGTGCAAGTTGTACGTGGTATCTTAAAAAGCAAAGCTACAGACAAACTGAGATATAGATTGAGAAGGGACATTCCACATGCTATATAGTTTACATGCATTTTTTATCTCATTATCTAAAAATTGTAACAATCAATGTATTTTGGTAAAGATTACCTGTATATACTCTGAGCTAACGCTTCTGCACAGACTTGCCAAGCATCCTGAGATATCTTCAGCTGCTCAAAGTAGGCTAGTGCCTGCAAACATCCAAGTAAGTTTCATTGAAAAAAAGAACAAACCACACAGCAAAACAACTCATTCACATTTAGACTCACATTTAAACAGCTCTCCTTCAAAAAACACAAACAGTATTTGGCTACATCCAGGTATTTGTATGGCTCCCTAATTACCGTAGCACAAGAATGTTTCTTTAAGTGTTAATATCATAGGTACCCATTTCCACTTTACATTTAATATAATGATTTTTGTTACTTGAAAATAGAATCAGAAATGTTGAGGTTAGAAGGGACCTCTGGAAACAGAGTCAACTAGAGGAAGTTGCTCAGGGCCTTTCCACTTAGGTGGAAGTTCATAGCCAAGTTAAAATTCCTTCCACACATTCTAAAGAGAAAGTGATTTAGATTTTTCACTGAAAACAGCTCACTACTTTTGTTGCACCACTCTGGCTATATTCTACACCTCAAGAAACATTCAAATACTGATCACCTGACAACTGTCAGTTTATGAAGCTATTACAAGACTGGAAAAAACCTACTAATTTTTTTTTTTTTTTAAATCAAGTTGCTTATCAGAACTTCTAAATAGCTTTTGACAACAGCTAACTTGATCTAATTGCTTTAAGATTTAGTGTGGCCTATTATACAAAACAGTAAAGTAACTTTTGAAACAGAGATTAGATTAACAACGCTATTTCAATTCTATGAACGCATGCATTTCAATAAGGTTTTTTGGCTGTTGGGTTTGATTTTGTTCTTTGCATTAGTTCATAATTGTTTCTATTCACCAAAGTAATTTCCCAAAGTATTTATTCAGCGAATTGTCAAGTTCTTAAAACAAGAATTCACTTCCTATAGGTTGTACTGGTAATTTTCTTATACTGAACAGTCTTACTAGAAATTGTTTGATACTTCCTTCATATTTTACAGCTTACACGATTAGAGAAAAGGTAAGTCACTTTTTACTATAGAAGTATTTCAAAATTAGGCAGACTACATAGGTCAATAAATCTGTAAGGTCAAATTTTACAGCGATATTCCATTAACAGAACACTAAAGCTTAACTATATCCACTCTTTCAAGGACAAACACCCAGAACCAACATATTTAACAGGCTGTTTAGCAATACTAGGCTGCATCAAACCACATTTTTAACTTATACATTCCAGGATTTGCTTTATGAACACAAACCCAAGGTGTTAACACCCTCATTTCTGAAAGATTTTACTGAAGGTTATCTTGTAGACAGTTGAATCAATTTGATAATCAGTTAGTAAGCAGAAATATTTACTCATTAAGTTGTTTCATAAATTGTAATGCCTTTTCATAGCAGCATCTCTCTTTTATGAAGTAACTGTTACCCACACACCATGATTACTTTCTTAACCTACTCTACGCTAATACAACCTTTGCTACAGCTAAAAACACCCATTTCATTAAAAGACACTAAAGGTAGCTAATCTATTCAAACAAAAACCAAACCCCCACACCTAAGAATTCAAAGGGCAATTGCATGCAACTCATTGTTTTCAGCAGCTGCTTTTCATTCTATGGGAACCTACGTAAGGAGCTGAGCAACAAGTACGAAGAATTGAAAGGACTGAAAAAGTCAGAGCCCAGAAAAATAAATTCTACGCATGTTAACTGTAATTTCACAGAACTGGTGACACACGATCTTGAGCTTACATGCTTGCAACATGACTTTGTTTTGTACTTGCCACCTCAAACCCTATGTATTGGTTAACCAAAAAAAACCCACCAACCCCAAAATATGAGACTTTCACACTGAAACAGCACCCCCAATTATTAGAGAGATAAGCAAGTTAATTACATACTCTTTGTCTGAAGTCCGCATCAGCATTTGGGTTTAGCCCTAAAAGGGCTTGTTCATCCATCTCTATTGCTATACTCGTTTCCTACTCCTAACTGGTTTGCCCACTTCTTCTAGAAGAGAAGCTACGATCATCTGAAAACAGAGAAAGAGAAACTTTATTTGCTCAGCAGAACAATAAAAATTAAAAGCAGGACAGCAACAGCCACAGAAATTTGCCCACAAACCTCAAACGCATACTATGTACCCCACTAAAACATGAATGTGCATAATTCTGATACAGATATCATAATTTTAAGTCCTTCCATCAACTTTTAACAGTACTAAACTTCTTATTGAATAAGGAAAATTTGAAGCATCAATATATTTTAGTTCTCTTGAAAAGAGCTGCTATCTTAAGTAGCAGAGAAATGACATGATGTGTACTACTCAACTGAACTATTCAAATTTCAAGCATGCAGAGGTTTCAGCAAGATATGACATAAGCATAAATCAGCTACTTAAATGATAGCGCGCTGTATTTTTTTTTTCGGCACCACAAACTTCACAACTGCAGAAAAATATAATCTCTACTCATCTCTATAATATTGTTAAGATGCTTCATAAACCCATTTATGAAGTATTTCCCCTAGGGAGGCAAAGCCATTAGGAGGTCTTTCTTCTAAAGCAAGCGCACACTAGAGAAGTGTCATAGAAATTAACCACAAAATACATCATACTGGGTTGTTAACAAAGTTTTCTGTTCCTACTAATGAGTGCTGATTTACTAGCAATGATTTTTATTTAGAAAATTCAATGTAAAATTACCAAGCAAACTAGACAAATGTTCTAAAAATGATGCGCCTCTACAGGCTGTTCTGCAATGCTCTGGTAAAACATAGGGAATTAAAAAAAAAAAAACTAGGATGCTGTTAAGCAGCAAGAGGGGACAAAAATCCATCTATCCTTCAAACCCTCCCGCCATTGATGTACCATGGTAACATAAGTTAATTAGGCCTGAAATAAGGCCTTGTTACATAAGGATGTAGGAGGTAGGGGAAAGAAAGATAGACAAGAGGAAGAGATGAAATACAAAGCAGCTGTGGTTTCAAGCTGCCTACATGCCTATAGGTAGAACTTCCGATTTCTTAGTATTGCATGTCTTGTGCATGCTCTACTGTTCACCCTCCCCCACTGGAAGAAAGGTGGCACAGCGACAACTGGCAGCGAGCATGTCTGAAAAGGAGAGCCCAAAATTCAACATGGTAACAGACAGACGTTTCTATAAAACTCATTACAGAATACACTATAACAAAATGCATCATGAAAGGCAATTTAGTAAGTAAAATTGAGTTCGTACCAAGAAAAAATTGCAGGTTGTAGCAGTATAGAAACCAGAAAATCTGGAACAAAGTGATGACTCGTGCCAAAACAAGCTTCACATACTGCTTTACAACACAGAGCAATCCCACTCAGGGTCAAAACCTTTAGGGATTAAAGTTGCTCTGCTGAGTCTTCTCCCTCTGCGTCCCCAGCCCCCAGCTTGTGTTCCCCATAATCAACATTCAAATAAGCCAGACTAAAATAAAGGTAAAATGCTGCAGGGAAAGTGATTTAATTTTTTTTTTCCAGCATCTTTTGATTAGGGTCTAGTCCCAAGTTATATAGGTAAAACTATTTAATATATAGAAGCCTATTTTTGGCACATTTTCCTACTGATATCACTACATGATCTGCCCAAAAGGTAGTAATCTTCTACACCTGGGTGACAAGTTTTACTATTAAAAATAACCTGGCTCAAACATGTATTCTCTTCACTTGTTTAGCTAACAGCGATGCCACCCAGTTCTACTAATTTTGTATATGCCACGTGAGCATATTTAAAATTTCACCTTCTAACATATAACATATAGAAAACTCCTTTTCTCAGAGTTTCAGCTTGACTAGCCAACTCTAGAAGACAATTAATGAGACAGATGATTTGAATGAGCTTTTGAGAAAGCTAAGAAAATAGCTTCTCATGCTATATGGTTTTATTTAGGCAGGTAGCTTTTCCACCACAAATCTATTTTACCAGCCAGTTACATGTCAAAAGCAAAATGGACGTGCAATTTTAGTAGTACTTACAGTTCACAAAATCCATTCCAAGATATACTCAGCTATAACATCAAGTATGCCATTAAAGTAAGTTTTATTTATAGAAGATAATCAACAACATTAATAGTTAATATGCAGCTGTGTAGAAAGTATTGTCTTTTTTATGTAAAGACACTTTTTGTTAAGCAGTACACTATGCTGGGTGGCAAACTCATCTTACTGTAATTAGGAGGGTGCAGCTCCTTATTAGTGAAGTCATACAGGTATACGCAGCTCTCATCAAGATAGTTAATTTCCTCTCACATATTAAATATTTATAAATGCGTTTGATAGTAGAGAATGCTTTCATACAGGAAAGCAGGAAAAAAATGTAGTCACACTTCAAGTGGGGAAGATTACCCAGTTTAACAATACTACCATGGTCAAAGGCGTGCAACTTGGGCCCGGATAAGCCCTAATAATGAAAGCATTCGGAGCATTTTAAGTACAGATGCTAACCATGGGAACAATTAGTAATTAAAGAATACTTCATTTACAGCACTCATTTTAGGTATTTACAAGATTGTGATAGCACACAAGGAGCTAGTGACATGCTTCATTTTAATTCACACAAGTTCTCTCTTTAATAAAATAAAAACAGGAAAAGATCATCCTTTGCATTCTTTTTTGATTTCTGCTTTTCTTGCTGCAAACCTTGAGCGTATTTACAGCTTCTAGAGCCTTTAGATTGATCTAACACACGGTTAAAACGAACAGCTATGTGACCATAGCTAGTTCGAGAACTTTTCAACTGGACTAGCAAGCTGTTCTTTTTAGAAGTGACATATTAGGTCTTCACTTCAGGCACATTCCTACCGGCCAGGAATTCCCTGTGAGGAGTAAGGCCTTCTTGTTCCCCCCCTAGACTCGCTGAGAGAGCCTAGCCTCCCCCGGCCGGAGCGCCAACAACCGCTGCGTGGATCACCCGGGGAGGGCGATCAGCCCCCGCCGCCTCCACATCTGCGGCGAAGACACCCGGGGCTGACACCGAATCCTCTTCGTCCCCTTCCCGGGGCGGCCGCGAGGTGACAAAGCGCTCCTCCCACGGCGGGACGGCGGGGGAACCACCGCACCGAGCCACGCCGAGAACAGCGGAATATGGAGGTGCGGGGGAGGTCCCTCCCCTCACGCTGCAGCCCAAGAGCTCACGGTTACTTCCTTCCCCCCACCAGAGCCATAACGGGGGCGGGAGAGACGACGACCGAGGCAGCTCCCGCCAGCTGCGGCGAACGTTAGAAGAGAAAAATCCCGATATGTTGCTCAGCCGCACGCAGGCAGCCCCAGCCCCCCACCGCCTCACGGAGGACCAGCCCGGCGGGGACCGACCGACGGCGGCACCCCCCGCTCCCCCAGCAGCAGGGCCGGGCGGGGAGGCTGCGGTGTCTCCCCCCAACCTTCCCCAGAACCGCGGACGAGGCGGCGCCAGGCTGACTGGAACCGGCCGGGT
>VWZL01005521.1:720666-751435 GCA_013396915.1 Stercorarius parasiticus | reverse complement strand
CCCCCAGCGGGGCTGCCGCGATGCAGGACTACAGCTCCCAGCCTGCCCCACGGCGCCCGCCCCGCCGGCCCGACCCAGCCCTTCCCGCCGCGCTCACCTCCGCTCTCCCACCGGGCGGACAGCGCGGGGCACGCCGGGACGGGCCGGCCCCGCGACACCCTGGGAGGCGTAGTCCCGCCCCCTGCGGCGCCCGGGCGTGGCCTCCGCCGCCCCGCCCCGGGAACGGCGAGCCTGCCGCCGGTGCCGTGCCTCTAAAACCAATCGCACCCATTTAATGAACCGGGACTGGTCCATTTCGCTCCCAGACTGCCCCCGGGATCGAGAAATCGTGCTCTGTCAGTGACAGGGCGGGTTGGTCCGGCTCGGCGTATGGCGGGCGGGGCGAGCCGCTCGGTGGGTCCCAGGCGCCGGGGCCCGTGGGGAGAGGGGTGACCCAGCTGGTGTCTGCCAACGCGATGCGGGGCTCTCCCGCAAATCGCTCTGCAACGACGCCGTGTACGCGGGGGTTGTGCGCGGCTGCGGAATCAGACTTAAAGGCAAAAACGGACTAAGCACGAATAACGGCGGCGACAAGATGCGTCTATTCACAAAGTCGCTACAGCAGCGTTGCCGTTACACTGTCTTTTAAGGCAAAACCACGTCCGTCTCGTGGCCGTGGAAGTGCGGTTTTCAAAAGCACGAGGTGCACACAGCACCCGGGACCGGAGCTCGTCGTTACCGCACAACGTTCCGAGCTCAGGGCGCGCCGGTACTCGGGGCCAGCCGTGAAGAGGATGCCGTCGAACCGGGCGTGCGGGGGGAACCCAGGGCCGCAACCTCGCGGTAGCCGGCAGCCCCAGTCTCCCACGGGTGAGAAAGGTTCCCCCGGCAGCCCCCCGGTCGCCCCGAAGGGAGCGCGGTGCGGGCTGTCCCCGCCTGGGGCCTCCCTGCCACGTCCTCCGCGGCAACATCGGCGGGGGCTGGAGTCACCCGCAGCCGGCACTCTTCCCACCGGTACCGGGACCATGCGGGTCCGCGGCCACGGTGACGAGGAGAGGTGCCCGCAGCACACTGCTGGCTCTGGTGCGCAAGGGAGGACGAGCTCCCGCCAGACCCGAACCGGGCCCTATCAGACACGCGGCCCCCGCCGGCCCGGAAGCCAGCGCTGGCCGCCTCGGGCGGAGATTGACGGCTGCCTCCTCCAATCGCGCTCTGCTCACAGCCAATGGGCGGAGAGGACGGTCGGGGGCGGGGCTGCCGGCGGGCGGGTGACGGGAGGCGGCGGCGCACGCGGCCTTTCCTTTCCTGCGGGCCGCGGAGGAGGCAGCACCATGAAGGCATCAGGCACCGTAAGCGAAGGCCAGGGCGCAGGGGGGCACGGCCGGGACCGGGACCCGAGGCCGAGGCCGATGCCAGGGCGGCCGTTGGGAGGGCGGTGGCGCGGCCTTGCGATGCTGGAGAGCAGCCTCCGCGCCCCAGCGGCCCTGCCTGGGCCTTGAGGGAGGCGAGCGGCCAACATGGCGGCGGCACCGCTCCCGCAAGGCTCTTGAGGAGGCCGCGCCGCCCCTGGGCGGGGGCCGTGGTCCGCAGGCGGCACAGCTGGGCCCGTGGGGCGATCCGCCTGGGCCGGTGGTCTCTCTTTTCCCCTTCCCCCGGCTTGGTCTCGCCGTGGTGCCTTCCATGGGGTGGGGCTGTGGCGGGGCGACGCGAGGTCAGGCTGGTGCGGAGGGGCTCACGCTGCGGGCGGCCTGTCTTTCCTCTCCCTCCAGCTGCGGGAGTACAAGGTGGTCGGGCGATGCCTGCCTACGCCGAAATGCACGACCCCCCCTCTCTACCGCATGCGGATCTTCGCTCCGAACCATGTTGTGGCCAAGTCCCGGTTCTGGTACTTCGTTTCTCAGCTGAAGAAGATGAAGAAGTCTTCTGGAGAGATTGTTTACTGTGGCCAGGTGCGAGATAAAAAACCTAAAAAAATGGGAGATTTGTAAGGAATTCCGGCTGGTATATGTGGAAGGAATTTATATGAAGTGCTGTTATTGGGGGTGGGGTTGAAATCCGTCAGTTGCTGTGAAGCTGCGTGACAAATTCATTTTTTTCAAAGTGGCAGTATCTGTCCAGTAAACTAAAAAGAAGCCTACATCCCGGTACTTCAGAGTTATGGACTGTGCCGCTCGTCATTGCTGCCATCTGGTTCTTATGCTTCCTTCATTGTGAAACATACATCATCTAGATGTATACGTGTATATATATATAGATGTGTATATATAGATATATATATGACAGTCATCTAGACATTCATAATCCTTGGAGAATAGCTGTCTGTACGCTTACACTCCTCTGCCTTGATGCTTAAAGGATATTCTTTAGAGCTGAAATCTTCTGTGTATTTTTCTTTCCATGATGAATTAGCTAAGACTCTTTACTCTGAATTACCAAGACTTGAATGTAGCTCTGTTGGTCTGGGGAAAGAGAGCAAATAGTTGGTTTTGGCAATAAAACTTACCACAGTAATTTCATTAGAGCTCTAAAATATTAATTCTTAAACTTGTAAAATGTTGGTGGTGTACTGTCTCTAACTACTTTTTTGCTCTTGTGTAATTCCAGGTGTATGAGAAGTCCCCTCTGCGGGTAAAAAATTTTGGCATTTGGTTGCGCTATGATTCTCGTAGCGGAACTCACAACATGTACAGGGAGTACAGGGATTTGACCACGGCTGGTGCTGTCACTCAGTGCTGTAAGTACAAGTAACTGAGGTATGAAATGGTAGGACCAGTATATAAGCACAAGATTAAATCTTAAACCAGGCATAAAGTATGCTGACTTGATCCATGATAAAATAACTGAAACACTGGAAAAATAAAGTGGGGAGTTCCCAGAGAAGTCCATAGGTGCTTATGTATGAACTATGTGGTATCTTATTCTTTACCACTCTCTATACAGTTTCTCTAGCTGAAAATATTCCCACTTCATCTTGGTGTGACTTTTTAAAATTCTAGTAATGAGTTTTGCTATGCAGACTGAGGGTTTCATGACCTTTTAGGTGCTATATATGTTTCTTGCATTACGTTTATTGTTTTAGAATAATTGAGTATATTTTCCCAAGTCTTGTGGAGAGAATATTTCAGATACCATGTGGAACACAGTAGCATCTGTCCTTCGGAGAGCAAGTTTAAAAAAAAAAAAAAGCACCGTGAGTAAAAAAATAAATTGGTGTTGCCTCAAGATCTCATTACCTCGGCTCAGGGAGAATTAAAGGTTATCCTGGTTTCAGTCTGTTATGTGAAGTATTGACCATTTATATAGGTGATGCTGTTGATATTTGAATCCAGAAGTGTTATAAATTCTACTGAATGCACATAAAAACCCAAGGAATATTGTTCTTAATAATGATATTCTTGTCCTGTGTGCAAATATTAAATGTATCTTGTCGCCTTTCAAAAGCTGAAGTGCTTTTGAAAGTGAAATTTAAGGTTCTACATTAACTTACTGTATTACTTTTTAATTAACTTACTGAAGGACTGCTTAAGAGACCTGAGCATTTAATTTGTCATGATACAATGACTTTGATACCTTTATGTTCAAGAATACTTTTGACAGGTAAGTTTTTAATAGGTGTGTTAGATCTTCATGGGAAGCATTGCAAGGACAATAGTACTTCAACAGGCATATCTCGTGGAACTAGCTTTTGACATCATGATTTGAAGACAGTGATTTTCACTGCCACAAGGAGGAATTTTTAGGTAGCCCATGTACAGATGGCATCTTCCTGTTCTGAAAACCTGATTATATGGACTAAATATCAATTCGTGTTTCTATCACTTGTCAATTTTAAGAAAAGTTAAGATAACCTCAGAACCTAACTTTACTTGCCACCTTCCTTTTGGAAGGGAATTTTTTTTGAAGTTCCAGTAATCATATTTCAGTGTTGATTCTGAATCCCAGTTTTCTTGTGCAACACTTGAAAAGTGCCACGTAGATTACTTCTGTATGTGTGTACCTTCTTGAAATCAGGCAAAAAGAATAAGATGGCACTTTCTTGGAGGAGTTCAGCTATGCGTTCCAGCATTTGCTGCTCTGCATGTTGGTTCTGTGATATTTCTGTCATCACTTTAGATACCAAAACCAGTGTGATTAAGTAGAGTCAATCAGAAATTTCAAAACTTGTAGATGGTACTATAAACTTTTCCTGAAAAGATGGTAGTAAGATTTTTGAACTGAAAATGTCCTAGGATTTATTTTTAATGAGTTCTCTTGTTACAGACCGCGATATGGGAGCCCGCCATCGTGCCCGTGCTCACTCTATTCAGATCATGAAAGTTGAGGAAATCGCTGCTAGCAAGTGCCGTAGACCAGCCGTCAAGCAGTTCCATGTAAGTGAAGTAGCGTTGCAGTGGCTGGTAGGTCCCAGTCTGACGCTGGACTGGAAGGGAGGAGCTCTTGCCTGCTACCGGTTTGCTTTGCAGGCAAAAATAGGGAGGAACCAAATTTGCAGGCATAGGTTTACAATTATGTTGTACTATGATCAAGACTTTTAATGCCAGAACCGTATGAAAGAAAGTCAAACTACAACAAATGTGTATTATGTTGCAGAAAACGTGCCTTTAACAGGCATTTCTTTCAAAAAGAAGTGCAAAACTAAGGCATCTCTTAGCTCCTAGGAAGTATATCTAATCTGTGGATGCATTACTTCTCTATTCATGAGTTAGCAGTTGAATATAGCTTAGCTATTTATTGCAAACTATTTTCTGTTGTTCACCTAATATCTCAATTAACATAGAAATATTTTTTCTTGCAGGATTCTAAAATCAAGTTCCCTCTGCCACACAGAGTTCTGCGTCGCCAGCACAAGCCACGTTTCACCACCAAGAGACCAAATACTTTCTTTTAAATGTGAAAATGTGCTGTCAGCTCTGTGTTGTAATAAAGGTCTTATTTGAACCTTTGACTCACAGTTGTCTCTTGGAAACTGTGTCCTGGATACCTAAGAGTCCCCCTCCCTGCTCTTTATTTTCTGTTAACTATTGGCAGCCTACTATTTACAGCTATAATTGCCTTGAAACAGGTGAATGTTTCAGGTGCTGACTTAAATGACCAAAATACCCCTACAATAGACCAAAATTTTAATAACCAGCTTTCCAGGTCAGAGTAAGTCTGTTGTCAGGCAGCTATAAAATCCTATATTCATTTTGTCCCTTAAGCACGCTAAGTAAATATAGCTGAATTCAGGAAGAAGGCAGCTTTTTGTGCATTAGGAGCTCAAACTTGTCAACTGTGAGAATAAAGGCCTCACAACTTCAGTTAAACTACTTCGAAGTTTTAAGCATTTAAAGCCAAAACTTCAGCTGTAACCTGAATCTTTTCAAGGACATTACGCACCATTCTGAATTAACTCACGTACGCCTGCTGAGGTGCCTGCACTGAGAAATGAAAAGTGGTGAAGGGCTTGGCAGACTTTATTTTTGATATTAGACCAATTGTTCTGATGAAAATGGATTTTTATATCCAAAGCCAATCCTTAGGCTACTCTATTTACAACATAATGCCACTGTACAAAACTGTGTTGCAAGCACTGTGTAGTTAAGGTTTATGAAAAAGGCTGCTTCATGCCTAAAGTAAATTTTTGCATCTGGTGCCTATTTTAAATTGCAGCATGGTTTGAATATTTCCTGGACAAGAGGTAGGCAGCTAGTTTAATTAGTACAGGGGTCCTGCCTGGGGTTAGAGAACTGATGCTGTGTTGTGTCTAGATGTCAGCTTAAAACCAAATGTGGGTGTGAGTAGAATGCAGGGAAATACTGTCCAGAGAGGAAACTGGGACTGTTACTGTTTCGGGGTAGCTGGAGAGCTGCAACTCAACCAGGAGAGGAGCTGCCTGTTGATTTCAAGTGAGATCCTTGCTCAGTGAAAGGGGGGTGGCTGTTCTGCAGGAGTGGGGCCAGTTGGTGCTGCCACAGCAGCCCCCCTTCCATGGAGCTCCCCCATCGTGCCCCTGGAGCTCAGCTCTGCACCCCTCCTCATTGCCTCCACAGTGAATTAGCTCAGGGAGCTGGTCTGTCCAAAACATGATCTAAAAAAGAGATTAACTTCATAGAATCACAGAATGGTTTGAGTTGGAAGGGACCTTAAAGATCATCTACTTCCAATCCCCCTGCCCTGGGCAGGGATACTACACCAGATTGCTCGAAGTCCCGTCCAGCCTGTATGCCTCCAGCCTGGAGCCTTCTCTTCCCAGGCTGAACAACCCCAACTCTCTCAGCCTGTCCTCACAGGAGAGGTGCTCCAACCCTCTGATCGTTTTTGTGGCCCTCCTCTTGACCTGCTCCAACAGGTTCATGTCCTTCTTGTGCTGAGGGCCCCAGAGCTGGACACAGTTCTCCAGGTGGGGTCTCGAGAGAGGAGCAGAGGTGCAGAATCACCTCCCTGGGCCTGCTGGCCATGCTTCTTTTGATGCAGCCCAGGATGTGGTAGGCTTTCTGGGCTGCGAGCACACATTGCAGGCTCATGTTGAGCTTCTCATCAGCCAACACCCCCAAGTCTTTCTCCTCAGGGCTGCTCTCAAGCCATTCTCTGTCCAGCCTCTATTTGTGCCTGGGGTTGCCATGACCCAGGTGCAGGACCTTGCACTTGGCCTGGTTGAACTTCATGAGGTTCACTCGGGCAATTCACAATCTCCCAGTCACAAGGGAGGAGAAACTACAAACACAAAACGCTTGGACAAGCTGGAGGGTCCCACAGGAGTCCCAACGGGTGGGAGTGAGGTCACATGAGAGACCTTGTATTTTAAAACTTTTAAATTGAAAGAGCAATTTAGCGTGAAAATGGGCTTCAGCTTTAAGTTCTTTGTGTTTGCCCCCCGGCTCTGAATCCTCTGCGGCTGGGGCCGCCCGGATTCCCTGGCCGCGGAGCCGGCCCGCAGCTTTCAGCAGTTACCGGACGGACCTTCCGTTACGAAGCCAAACGGCTCCCGCGCGCGGCGCCCGACCAGCCATTAACCGGGCGGCCCGTGCCCCCGCCCCTCACGTGACCCCGCGCCGGCTTCCACCTCCCTTGTCACGTGACCAAGGACAGGCGCACGCTGGGGAGAGGTGGCGTGAGCTTCTTCCCTCACGTGGCCGCGGCGCCGGACCCGGAAGTAGCGTCCGTTGCGGAGGCGGTGGCGGCGCCGGGCGGGATGGGGGAGTCGATCCCGCTGGGGGCGCCGGTACCGGTGGAACAGGCCGTGCTGGAGACCTTCTTCTCCCATCTGGGCATCTTCTCCTATGACAAAGCCAAGGACAACGTGGAGAAGGAGCGGGAGGCCAACAAGAGCGCGGGGGCCAGCTGGCTGGCCCTGCTGGCCGGGCTGGCCCACCTGGCCGCCGCTGAGAAGGCCTACCACAGCATGACCTTCCTGGGCCAGAAGCTAGGTACCGCCGGGACGCCGCCCCTCGCGGATCCCCCCCCCGGTCCCTCTCCACTCCCTCGGGTCCCCCGTCCCTCACTCAGCCCTGAGGTCGTTGCCGGGGGGCACAGTGCGCCCGTGCCCACTCAGGGGCTGCCCCGGGTGTCGGCAGCGCGGTAGGGAACCGGCGGCCGCCGCGGCACTGTGAGGTGATCTGTCGCCCGGTAGTTGCACGGTGCGAGGTGCCCGAGGACCTCGGCCTCGGTGAGGCGCGCGTCCGCCCGTCAGGAACGCAGGTGCTGGGTCAGCAAGGGCCAGTGGTCCCCGTGAGGAACCGGCTGTGCCGTTTGGGCTGCCCGTGCAGAATCAATGAGAGGGCAGGTGGCACACCGGTTGTGCAGATCGGTGCATCTCTTTATTGGCTGGTGGGCTGCCTACACGCCGTTCTCAAGGTTTAGCCAGAAGTGTTTCCATCCTGGGATGCTCTGGCTGAGGTTCTGTAAAAGGTGAGCTCAGTGAGGTAACCAAAGGGTTAAGGCTTTTTCACGTCACGGTTCCAGGGTCTGATATTAGAGCTGCATATATGTAAGTACTCGGAGCTGGAGATAGGCTTCTAAAAATTGTTGTTCATGCAGACTCTGCAGGATCTCAGGAAGCTTTGGCCACAGTCTTGGCTACTTCTCGCTCTCTCAGTATGTGAATAGGAAAAAATGCCAAACTGTCACAGGATGAGCTGTCATCGTGTTGCCCTCTGGGCAAAGCTGCTTATTTTCTCTTTGAACTGTAGACTGGCATGGAAAATGGATCAGGGGATATGAGTCTGATGTGTGATGCAGTAAAGCATCAAGAAAGTTCTGATTTGATGTTTAAGCAGTGACTTGGAACTATTTTGTAAGAAGATCTTTACAGACAAAACTCTGTCTATAAGGCTGACTTTAAGAAGTGAAATTGGTGCTTGCAGAAAGGACAAAATTGACAACAGAAGGGCCAAAGTTTTATTGGTTTATATACTTCATGAACAACAGCAATAGGTGATTCTTCATCCTGCCCGTGATCTGGGGCAACTCTTGGCTTAGGAAGGTAGCTGTTTTAATGTGATAACCAATTCTCTGCCTTTCTGCTGCAAATTGCTACGGTCACTTTTGAATCTTATATGTGTAAAATGGATGTGCAAAGGACTATCCACCATTACAAAACTTATAAGCAATTTCAAAGTGTAACCTAAATTTGGGATCTCTCTAAAAGTTCCACAGATTCAGTGCCCGTGATCCTTGCTCTGCTGCAGCTCGAGTGCCACAGCGGCACATGAGGCCATCTGTAAATATAAATTAAGAAATTATATACCTTTGTACAGTCTTTTAGTAGCATCAAAGTTAAATATATTTTACTTTGACCCTCTACTTTTGTCTTTTTTTCTTTTTTAAATTCCTTATAGTGTTGAGCAGGTAGAGAGAAGTACTGACTTCCCCTCCCCCCTACCCTCCCCGTCAGTTTTAGTTATGGATTAACCTGCACTGTGGTCTCACTGAGATAAACTGTGATTGTTTTCCCTTTGAATTCTGGTTTATATTAAGATTGTATAGGGACTTGAAACATTTGGTTTGTACACAAAAATGGCACATGGTTGCTTTGCAAATTTGAGTGCTTCATGAGTGAAGAGGTATTGTTAGGGGAATTCTCTTGAAAAGATCTAGAGTTATTAATAGCAGTGGAAGCTATTCAAATTTCATGATGACTTGATTCTTCTGACTTCCACAGATAACAGTATTTCCAGGTCATGTATCATAATAACAAATTTAACTGAACCCTTGTTTTTTGAAAGGTCACGCCATAACTGAGGCAGGTGTGAGGGGGTTGAAGTTTTGCCGCAGTCATTGTCTGCTGAGATAGGAATTAGGACAAGTGTAACTTGCATGAAGTTACATGAAGTGCTTCTGAGTATATCCTATGTGTAATTCAGTTACTTGTAGAATAATACACTGAAGTTTGTTTCTTGATTTTAAAAAATACCGTGATCAAACAATACTTAAAAACACCTAGGGGAAACCAAGCGTGGTTATATACAATTTTCCAGTATTGCTGTCTATCTTTGCTGTCCCTGGATTTTGGTAATACCTCCATATTTATCTGAACAGGTGGTCAGTCATTCTTCAGCCGAAAGGACTCCATCCGAACCATCTACACATCTCTGCATAATGAGCTGAAGAAGGTGGTGGCGACGGGTCGCAATGCACTAGGAGGAACAGCTCCTCACTTGGAAGAGCTGCTTTCTCACCTGTCTGAACAGCTCTGTTTTTTTGTTCAGGCTCGGATGGAAATTGCTGACTTCTATGAAAAAATGTACACGCTCAGCACCCAAAAGTTCATTAACTCTGAGGAACTGGTAAACATTTTGGAATCCATCTTAAAGAAATACAGCTCAAGGTCAGTGCTTATTTGCTGGCAGTAAGTACTCAGGCGTATGATCTGTAATAAATGATGCTGAGGTTCAAAGCAAGCTCAAAGACTTTGCTGTCCTTTGATTGCTGAGCAGCCCAGCCCCTTGAATGAATTCATGCGTGAAGTCGGTGTAGGTCAGCAGTATCAGATGCGTGAAGTCTCAAAATATGGCTCCTCTGAAGAAGAAAAATAAAAAAGGGGGAGTGTTTCTACTCATCATGTTCTAGGAGCCATCTTCCGTATTCCTTAATTAATACTCAGCGTGTTCAAATTCATTAGAGAATATCTTTTGTATAAAAGATGCAAGACTTCTTGTGCGTTTTCATTGGTAGTGGAGAGGAAATGACTTAATTCCATATGGACTTCAGTAAAATTGATATATAAATAAAACAGATATTTGTGTGACAATTTTATTTTTAGACTAGAATACATGTCTGCTTAATTCTAAAAGCTACGCCGTAGGTATCTGGTCTACCTAGTAGGGTTTTATGGTGCCATGTTACCGCTTCTCTTGAGAGGTATTGGAGCCAGTAGAAGGAGCACCTCTGAGTCTTTGGTCCCTGCCATTATGGTTTCTTGAAGTTAAGATCTAATTGTTCCTGTTAGAAGAATCCCAGGATGTTTGTAAATGACTCCGAGATGGGTGTTTCACATGTAACATATGTGAGCCTTGAAAGTGATGGCAGTTTAAAAAAGAGAATTTTTTAATGCTTATCAACAGGCTCAAATTCTAGCTTATTATTTTAAAGCAAAACAATGTAGCCATTGTAGGAAGTTAACATTCAAATGTAGTTGAATTTTTTAAAAATCTCTGTTAGTGAAATAATATCTAAGACATTTGGGGAGAATATTCTGAGGTCTTATTTTTTTTCAGCTCTGATTTTAAAGCGTACAGCTAGGAAAAATCAAAATAATTCAGTGCTGCTTTCTGACATTCCAAATCTAAGCACTGCAGCTGACTCCCTTATTTTTTTAGGAATAACTTAGGCAAAATTGCTACGTAATTTTGATATTTGAAAATCAATACTAGTCTATATGATCTTACTAGTGATTTTTTTTTTTTTTGCAATTTTTCGTTTGTGAACCCTTACAATATCAGGGCTGTCAGTCCAATGAAAAATGAAACTTAGATATTTTTTCCTTGGTGCAATAAACACTAAAGGGAGGTAATTTTTTTTTTTTTGAAAAGTTGATTTATGTCGTACACTACCCATCACCATCTGTTCTGAGCATGTGCTTAGTCCTAACAGCACTGTTAAAAATCTGGAAACCAAAACGGATACTTTGATGAAGTGACTGTTATATATGAAGTGTTTTACTATGCCATTTATATAAATTTCAGTGACATGTCTGTACTTCTAAGGTATTATTATAAACTCTTTTAAAAAATAAGCAATGTCTCTCTGGGAAAAATACTGATGATCTTGCTTTGGGTTAATGAGCAATATCTAAGAGACATTTGAAGATGCTGTTAGAGCTAGTTCAGTAGCTGCTATGTGGTCCTTCCCAGTAACATACAAACTATTTCTGAAAAAAGTGGGAATAATGATATCTTCCTTTAGTCCTTCCTTTAGTTTCTTTGTATCCCTGACCAGTTTCTGGGGGCTGTTAATGTTGATGTGTGCTGGCTGGAAGGCATTTCTCTTTTACAATCTGTTGATAGTCTCAGATGAAAGGTCAGATAAACTTGCCCTTACCCAGTCTCTTCCCTCTGTCAGTATATTCCTCACTTGTAGTGGAGGATGTGTGCCATTATTTCAACCAACTTCGCTAAGGCCAGACAGGGCATCTGTTCTGTGGTTAGGTTCTGGCCTTGGTTTCTTTCCTTTATGTCTAAAAATAGCCAATCAGATAATGTAGAACAAATAACTGCTTGCTGGTAAAGGAAAGACAGAATTAATTGATTGTCAACAATCAAGTCATATTGTCTGTATCTGAAAAATCATTAACTCTTAAACAGTTTAAAGCTATTTTGTTACTATTTATTGCTGACTCGTACACAGCCAATACTAGATATTTTTCTCTGTTTTTTTTTTTTATAGAATACAGCTGGAGAAGTAACCTTTCCTAAATTTTTTAACTGTTGGTTTGTGTGGGAACTTAACTGAAATAATTAAAACAACGTCAGAAGCAGGATGCTTTAAAAGCTTAGTATAAAATAAATAAGTAAATAGTAAACCTATTTTGATGGCATTATTTTTAAGCGTTAAATGTTTCTCATCTAGTCAGCATTTTGTAAATACGCACATGCATGTGTGATCTATGGAACGAAATAAAAAGTTGTAGAAAAATGAGGCTTCTTCATAGTATGCAAAACAGAACTCTGGCATCCCTCTACTTTTGAGAATGATTAGGGGGGAAAAAACACCAAATTTCCAGTGTGTTTTTTAAGTTCTTAACACTCTAGCTTATTGAAATATTGTAAAAACCTGTCTTACCTGATACGGGGCTCAGTTAGGTGCTTCTGTGTTATGAGAGTTAATTACAGCAGATACACTGAGTACATAACCTGTTAGTTTACTCTGCAACCATATCAAGCTTCTCAGCTGATGTGTGTATTTTTGGATTAAAACAGTTTAGCAAATCCTGCTGTGCAGTGAAACATGAAAATAGTTATGAGCCATGAAGCAAAGTAGAATTGGGAAACTGTACGTTATAATGTTAATCCAGGAGACTTGGCAGTGCTGCGTTAGTATGAATCTTTTAATTGCTTTTAAGGTTGAAGAGAAACCTCCTTCGTCTGACTGCAGATGTGTTGAAACCAGCGTGCTAAGTGTGCCCTTGATGGGACTGTCTGGAACAAATAATGTTGCATAATGATTTTTATCCCCCTTCTAATACATGGCAACAAAACTTTTTCTGCTGAATACCAAAACCTTTGGAAAT
The DNA here is from genome assembly GCA_013396915.1 of Stercorarius parasiticus. Taxonomy (NCBI): domain Eukaryota; kingdom Metazoa; phylum Chordata; class Aves; order Charadriiformes; family Stercorariidae; genus Stercorarius; species Stercorarius parasiticus. Next base: position 738,750 of record VWZL01005521.1, on the reverse strand, counting down.
ATATAATGTTCACTGTTAGCAGAATATTATTTTTAATTGACTCTTGTTTGTTCAAAGAAATGTAAATATGCTCTGGACTTCTCAGCCCACCAAAGTAGCCAGTAATCACTGTGTCTCTGCAATAGCAGGTGTACATGATGGTAGCTGACGTGTTCTGTGTACAGAAGGTGGCTGGTCACCCAGTCTGGCCTGTTTGCAGAACATGGTGCATCAACTGACTTATGATAGTCATCATTTCATTTTCTTCAAATAAATTTAGACTTGCATCTTAATAGCAAATCCTTTAGAGACATGTATTGTGGCTGTCAAAAAAAAAAAAAAAGACGCATAAAAATAGTGCTAAAATTGTCAGACAATTTTCATAAGCCTAAGAATGAATGTTTTGGCAAGAACTTGATGGAAAGTCAAAGAAAAAATAGTGAAGGGAGAGGAGATGAAAAGCCTAAAATTCTCATTCTTTTTTCTGGTCCACAACAAAATGAAGTGTTTTAATTTTGAACCAAGTATTTCCAAAATTGATGATATGAACTGTGTCCTGAAAGCTAAGGGGAGTAATGGAGTTGCTTTCACTTTGAAGATAAGCTGTTAAAGGTTTTAAGGATTCAGTGTAAACTTCTTTGTTTTAAAGCAATAACAAGACACAGGATATTTTTCTGAATTTCTGAAGTTAGGGGATAAATCGATCTTTACTTCAATGGAAACCTCATCAAGTCTTGTCTTTGAACTATCGATTGTTCTTTGTTGGAGACCTCCTTAAGAGTCCTAAATGCCTGTTAGGGAACAAATTTATTAAAAAGGCCACTTCTGTATTTGCTGAAGACTTATTCTTTGTAAAGTAAAGTATTTAGCTTCTGTAACTGGAACAGTTTTGCACAGTTTGAACTAAGTATTTATCAATGATGATGCTATAAATTTACAAGTAATTTGAGTATCAAGGGAAGGGGGAGGTAGGCTGGATCTGTCTTTTTTTTCCTGACATTTAGGAAAAAATAAAGTGAGAAAGCTGTAGACCTGATCTATAAAACTCCATTTCATTGAGATTTGTTCTAATAGTAGTTCTACCTGGTAGATGAGGTGGTTTGTTTTATTTTGTTTTTTTTTTAAAACAACTGTTAAATTGAGAGCTGATCTGGATCTGAATTTTTAGTGAGAGAGAATCGGTTGTTACACTGTTTTCATTGTGATATGATAAAATCCTGCCAAATTGCTTTTAATACACCAAAGTTTGAACTTTGAGACGTGGTTCATTGATAAATACAGTTAATCATGGTTCTATTGACTTAATTTTTCATCACAATTTTATTGTGAATTAAAAAAAAAAAAAGAAAAGCTCAACTTGGCTTCCTCATAGCTTCCCTATACAAACAGCAAATTTATGACATAATTCCTTTGATTTGTCTTAATGTCTTACTGCTATTCCAGAACTATCAAGACATATTTTACCACCAGAAGGGATTTTAAATTGGAACAAAACCATCTGAATTTAAAGAGAAATGGTGTTACAGTAGTTCATGGGTCAAGATAAACAGTGATTGTTCTTGAACTGATCGGATATAACTCCCTTGCTTTGATAGAGAAATGTCTGACAGGTGTTTTTGTCAAACACTAAGTGCTCGATGTTCATTTGCCCTAATTATGTTAAAAGAATTGTTTTTTAAATTAACAAGGTTTTTTTTTTTGTTTATACTTTACTCTGCTTTGATGTTTGGTCTTCTGTCTGTGAACTGACAAATGCTATCTGATTATTTCACAGTGGTGTACAGCAGTTCTCATGTCTTGACTAACATTATGTTTTCTAGATTTCATCATCCAATCCTCAGTCCTCTTGAAAGCAGTTTCCAGCTGGAAGTAGATGTGCTTGCACATCTGTTAAAGGCTCAGGCTCAGATCTCAGAGTGGAAGTTCCTTCCATCCCTGGTCAACTTGCACAGTGCTCATACAAAACTACAGACTTGGGGCCAAATATTTGAGAAACAGCGAGAGACCAAGAAACATCTCTTTGGAGGGCAGTCTCAGAAGGCTGTACAACCTCCGCACCTCTTCCTCTGGCTGATGAAGCTAAAAAACATTCTCCTTGCAAAGTTTAGCTTTTACTTTCACGAGGCCCTTAGTCGACAAACAACAGCATCTGAAATGAAAACTTTGACTGCTAAAACAAATCCTGATTACTTTGGGAAAATTTCCAGCTTCATCCGGAAGTATGATGCCATCAACGTTTCCTTGATTTTTGACAATCGTGGATCAGAGAGTTTTCAGGGACATGGTTATCATCATCCCCATTCTTACAGGGAAGCCCCCAAAGGAGTGGATCAGTACCCTGCAGTGGTGTCTCTGCCTAGCGACAGGCCTGTTATGCACTGGCCCAATGTAATCATGATTATGACTGATAGAACCTCTGACCTCAACAGTTTGGAGAAGGTTGTTCACTTCTACGATGACAAAGTCCAAAGCACGTACTTTCTGACTCGCCCTGAACCTCACTTTACCATTGTAGTTATTTTTGAGTCCAAGAAGTCAGAAAGGGACTATCATTTTATTTCTTTTCTCAATGAAATTTCACATTCCCTTAAGAACTCCAAAGCTTTTGCAAGCTTGAAACCTGGATCCAAAGGGTAAAATACAAAATACTTACAAGTTGTCAAGGCAGTATGCCAGCCTTGGGGGAGCTGTAGCTTTCGAGGATTATATAAATTCATGATTCTCAGAGTCTAATTAAAAAGGAACCATTATTTTTAATGTTATAAGTTCCTTTTTTTTTTTAAGCTAACAGACACTTGAGAAGTAGTTTTGGGCAGTACTCAGTGGGACAACTTAATTGTGGGCTGCTAAATGGCCACAGTAGGATTTTTTTGGTGTGGTTTTCAATTTTCAGTATGATTTATTTTTTCAGTCCACAATTTTGTTGCCTGTATCAGAAAAGAATATATGCACTTTATCTTGGTCTGATCATTGACTGTCTTCTACAGAGTTTATTGAAAATGTGGTGAGGATGGAAGATAATATCTTTTCAGAAAACTGTGTTGCCTGACAGGAATAATTTCTGGGAAACTAAACACTGATACAAGGGAATATTAAAAAAAAAAATGAACCTGCAATGGCACATTTTAAATAAAAATACAAGAATCACAAAAGGCACTATTGTTAATTAAAACTTAGTTTTCAAATGGTTTAAAATGATAATTCAGGTCTCTGATGCTGTCAGTTAAGCACCAGTCTCTATTCTGTCATGAAGCTTTGTCGTTGCTCCGAAACGCAGGCTGGGGCAGGAAAAGCTCCAGCACTGGCTGGAAGGCCAGTGTTCACTGGAGTGTTGGGACATTGTGTGTCCAATACCAGTCTTGGCTCAGATTAACTGAAGGAAACAAGCTGAGGCTGAGCAGGTGTTCTAGAAGGAACAGCTCCATGGAAAAAGCAGCAAAACTCTTCAAATTGTGCTTTTCTCTGGCTAACTTAAAAAAAAAAAAAGGCATTAGGAAATGCCCTTTGTAAAAGCTATTTTCAAATGTGCTGTTAGGGCCAGCCTGGATTTGTTTTCAGATTTTTTTTATAAGTATATAGCATTTTCTTTCTGTTCAATTTTAAATTATTTCGCAATTAAGCTAAATCATTTCTGGAATTTGGATTTAAATATATAGACTATGCAGTATGTTTACCTCATTCTAAAATGTGTCTCTTTTACCACTTACTTCTAGGCTGCAGGTTTGGAAAAAGTATGTTTTCTACTTGCCCTGAAAGTGCTTTATTTTGGAAATCAGTATTTCCAAATACAATAAAAGGGTCAATTTGGCTGTATCTGTAGCCTTACATTGCATGATTCTTCTGACAGTTAGCTATGCAGTTGTGCGAGCACTTTCATGGGAATTCAGGAGGACTGATAATGGGTCTGCTGTATGATGTATGTAAGTGTAGTAAAGTTAGATCCTTAGTTGACACTGTGTAAGAAATAGCATAATCAGGTTTGTTTTAAAAGGAGTTTAAGTCAAAGTGCTGGTTTCTGTTAAGACTGAAATACAAAAGATACCATTGCAGATACGGCTTTTACTGATTCCCTTTCTCTCCCACAACAGATTATGGTAACTTGTCTTGCCTCTTGCAGCAGGTACTGATTCCTTTACAATGACATAAGCATGTTCTGTTCTCAAAATGCAAGCTCTGACTTTCCACTTTGTGCCAAATAGAGCCTTCCATGCTTTGCTATAATTAAATGTTAGTCTGTTGTGAATATCTGTGCTACTGCCTTTTACCTAAGGTCTTATTCTGACTGCAGTATCACTCTCAAAAGTTCAGGATCTGCTCTTTGCCATTGGAGAATAGCAGGAGTTGCAAATATACCAGCAACTGGAGGGCACCTGGTTGTAACAGCATTAGGCTTTGCAGCTTAAATTGCCCTTTTTACAGGACAAAGTTGCAAGTGACAGTATTGAGATGGAGTTTGTGTGCTGCTCTCTGTGGGACAGTGACCTTGTAATAACATTGTACTGTTGACTTCCTCAGCCCGAGTAACAGAAAAGAGGCTGTCGCCAGAACCAATTCCCAGTCTTCAGCAGTGTAATAAAGTGGTGTACAAATTCTGTCTGCCTCTACAGGATTTCCCCGTCATATTAGCTATCTGTGGGAAAGCGGCAAGGAGGCTGGGGGAAGAGAGTGTGTGTGGTACAGACACCTTCTTGCTCATTTCTGAGTTGCAGGGGACATGTTGGAAGAGGTGAAAGAGAAACCTGCTGCCGTTTGTAGCAGACCAACAGTCGCTGAAATAGCTGGAGGCTGTTCCCAGTGGGTTTTATGGGGAGAGGAAAAGGAGGCAAATGTTCAGCAGACCTGGTGCTTCACTTCATGCTCCTGCCACTTTTTTGGGGGAGTGGCGTCTCTGGGTATAGGGAATGGATTCTAAGTGATGTTTCTGTGCAGGAGCAGGTGAGTCTTGCTTTACCCCTTATCAGTGCTGGGGTGGTTTGCTGCAGTTTTCTTCAGAGGATCTTGGGGAAGTGGCCTGAGGGGCCATCTGACTCATGGGTAAGAATTTCCGAATATTTAGGTTGATGAAGAACCAAAGGGAGCCATAACCAGTACTCTTATGGTGTGAGAAGGGAGGGAATGGGAGAGATGTGCAGACAAACGGTGGGAGAGAATTGGGTGCTGGAAGGAGAAACTTCGGTGGAGCTGTCTCTGCGTTTCAGAGTCCTGTGTGTCAGGCTCCCATTGTAACACCTCGGCCTTAAATTAATACAAGGTGGGAGGCAGAAAATCCAGGCTGTAGGCAGTGGTTGTTTGGATGAAAGCTGCAGGGGTGAAGGTGAAGAGAGGTAACAACACTAGAATCAATATCAATTAGTTTTGCAGAGTTAGGTGTGCTATGACCAAAAACTAAGTGTGTGGGGAGTGTGAGTACGTGTGGTGAATGAATACAGATTTGTTAGCTCCATGCAGACTTGCAGCACAGTTTCTTACTTGATGCTTTGGGGAGTTTGTTTTAAATGACAAATGAGGTAACGGGGAGACTGAGTTATCTACCATGTAAAATTGTCTAGGCAAGTAATGAAAACCTGCATAATTAAGGGGGGGGAACATATCTGTGGAGTAAGTAAAGAAACTCGAACTGGAAAAAAAAAAATAAAATTCATTACTAACTTCAGTACCGGAAAGATTGATCTCTTTACTATAAGAATTGAAGAACAAATGCACTTTTGCCGAGCTGGGTGATAACCCCTCTGCCAGTTTTTCCTTTCCACCCATTTAGCTAAGCAAGATTGAATGTACTGATGTACTTTAAAAGTCTTGTATAAATGACTGCTTTAAATGCAAGATGTACAGGTGTTTATGGTAACATAATGAAAGCCAACGCTTCCAGACATATTTTAAAGTTTTTAAAACAGGTACTGAGATTTGATATTCTTGATGCCACTCAGATTGCTGAGAATAGCAGTGTGGAAGCTTATCTTGTAGCAGATTTCATATACCTCATCACTTACTTGAGTCCATGAGGATTTTGGCAGAACATTTAATTTAGTATCCTTTGCCTGGAATGTGAATTTGGCGGCAAATGTATTCTCAGATCTCTTACATATTTTATATTTATGTCTTGTAAGCTGTTTTCTTTCACATGCGGTGTTCAGGTTTTTCGCTTAAATAAAACATCTTTCCTTTTCTTCCCTTGTTGCATGAAGACAATGCAGGGAATGGAAACTATCAATATATTTTGTATTGTGCTACGAAGGACTGCAATATATGCATAATGCACATAATATTCAGGTTTTAATAATCTAAAAGCAACATGAATTCCTGGTGTTTATTTGAATACTAACTCTCAGTGTTTGTCTAAGTCACTTAAAAAAAAAAAGTCTTCACTATAAGCGTGGAAATTATGTTACGGCACTCTCCCAGTTAATTATTGCTCTGGTCCACTCTGCTTCATATACGAGCCTTTTGAGACACTTGTGATCATTCTAGTGGTTGTTCTTTGTTTGATAATGGTTATCTGAGGTTTTCTTGCGTGCGTGTCTGTGATGCCTGCTGCCGCAGGTCAGCCTGCTGCCTTTTACTGCACGGAGTCCCAATCTTCTCGTAACCACGCTTTGCTTAAGAAAATCAGCTATGTGCTATACTTTGTTCCTCAAGTCCTCTTTTTTGTCCCAATGTCTACAGCCCCTCATCTTGCAGTAAGAAGAATGTCGTGCAGCGTGGCTGGTCCTGGGCTCGTGGTTAGCTCTGTGATTGCTTCCAGAAGTGCTGGCACTAAGCTGACTAACTTGGCTGAAACTTTGGTGTTTCTGCCCTGTGTTCTCCGGAAGTCCCGTTTGCAGACTCCCAGGGATGTGAGCCAGCCCTGCCCTGAGGCCAAGCACTGCTTATCTGCTCGGCTCAGCCTCAGGAGCAGTAAGTCATTGTCCTGCCCGCTGGGGACAACCGTTGTGTTGCTCGGCAGGGATGGCCTTCAGGCTGCTTTTGTGTAAAGGCAGGAGCTGTTTGTGGGAAAAGCGGGAGAGGCTCTGGAAAACGCAAATGCTGACAAAGGACAACAATAGTGTAATGCTTTGCAGGGCAGGCACACAAAATAAAGGAGTCAAATGCAAGATGGAATTGGACTTCGATTTCCTGTTAGCGGAGGACTGATTTAAAGATAAAGTCTCCTTTGGAGGATAAAGGTAACGGGTTGTTTTGCCATGAAATTGTTTAACTACTTGACCATTTTCCTCCAGGAACTGCCTCTTTTCCTCTCCTGTGCATGCGTGCTTTCAACACATTGCCTGACTTATTTTTGTAATTGCTGTGGAGCTTTTCTGGGAGTGTTTGCCTGTTAGAGCTCGGTTCTCCCCTAACTTTCAACCTGATGTTGCCGCTACTGGGTTTGGGGTAGAATAACAGAGTTCCACCTTGCAGACCGTGCCCGAGCTGTCCATGGCGACGGTAAGAACGGCAAAGTGCAGAAGAGCAGGCAAGTCACTACAAGATGAGCTGGGGCGGGTGACAGCTCTGGGACAGACAGGCAGAGAGAAAGCCGGCGCAAAAGGACTGCAATGCAGACAGACCGCGAGCAGAAGGTTTTCGTTGGCACCTCTGTGTTGCTGGCCTAATTCTGTAGGAATCTATATAAATTTTATATCCTGCAAAAGCTGTGCTAGACCCCGCCTGCAGTTGCAGCTGCTGGGTTTATGTGACTACTGTAAAATAACTACACTATTTGCAGGACGACAGTGTTCAATCTTCAGGTACCAACAATCTTGGCAAAGCAGCTGGTTTTGGACAGATGATTAGGACAGGCTTTGCTGTATCCCAATGTTAACTGGGATATGCTGCTATGATGTTACGAGCTGGCATCTGAAGCTTCAGAGCAGTGCAGTGTTGTGCTTTATTTCTTCAGCTCGCTGCTGATCAGATGAAATATTTAGTGGCACTAAATTTTGGCTCTGTGGTGTATGCATCATTTGCTAAAAAGTACTGAGAAGTTTTTTAGTGTGTGCAAGGCGAATTCCTCAGGGTAGAGCCATAAAGAGCCAGCATCGCCATGCGGAGTTGTTAAATCCCATAGAGGGATGTACAACTTTGAGCCAAGACCTGTAAGTTTCCTGTGGTGAGGATGACGTGGTCCTCATTCATTCGTGCTGGTCAGAGGCAAAATGAGGAGGGCCAGTGGGAGATGCTAAGGGAGACAAGGGGCGACTCCGTCAAACTGAATTCCCAGTCTTGATTTTTGTCTTGGAGTTAGTCCTTTTTGGCAACACAGGCAGAGGAAACATCCTCTCCCACCACGTGGAATAGCCTGATGGTCTCTTAAGCACTTGCTTAGTAAAATGTCAGACCCAGATTCAACGTTGTCTTTGACCAGGGGAATCCAAGTCGACTTCTCCCTTCTCTGCATGAGAAGATGCCAGCACCTGTCAGAGGGATGGGGTGTGAGGGTTTGGGAGCACTAACAGGTTTAGCCTTCTGCTTTTAATCTGATGCTGAAAATCTGTCTGAACTATTTTAAAAAGTTGCATGATTGAGTCCCGTTCTAGGCGTGGAAGCCTTTTTGTAGAGCTTGCCTCCGAGTAAAGTGCCTGGAGCTCTGTTGAAGGCAAGGTGTGTAAGCAGAGTAAAAGCTGTCTTTCCCTTCTCTTCATGCATCCCTATCCAGAGAGAGCAAGAGCAAATTGCTTTCAGCTGTCACTGGGTAATAGGTTTTTGGGAAAAGCCTGTTCCTCGTTTATTGTTACAGAAGCAGGGAATTAGTGTGATGAATCAAGTCCCCACCCCAAGCTCCTAAGCAATTTATCTAAAACCATTTTGCCTGCAAATTCAATATGCTTAGATGTAGTTGATCAGCTGTTTCCACGCTGAAGTTATATTCTGCAAGCAGACTGGTTTTGCTGGGAGAACTCCAAAATTTCACACGCTGAGTTTTCCCAACACACCGGTGGTTTCGAGCCGGCTGACCTGCTGGCTGTACCTCACAGCGAGAACAGCAGGACGCAAATTTCTGAAGTAGTATGTTACTCACTCTATTAGATATAAATTAGATGGGTCTAAATCTTGGACCAGCCTAGTGGGAATTGTGGCACTATCTAATTTTTCTTGCTATCCCTGTAGACTGAAATGATACCTCAGATCCAATGTAAGGCTCTCGATATCTAAATATGCTGTAGGTGTCTCAGGCCCATCTCTACTTAGGAATGATTTGTTAAAATAATGGCTGCTAGATTAGGAATGGCTGATTCCTGATGTTTCTGACTGAAATTGTAAGAGAACTGTAAAAAAAAAAAAAAATAAAATCCCACCACCACCTTACTGGTGAGTTTGTAGTATGTCCAAGAAGGAGGAGCAAGTCCGGAGTTCAACAATCACAAGCTCTTGCCGTATCTACCTTTAAAGCTGTCAATCAAAACATCTTCACGGGGCTGATAAGACAATAATATATTAAAAGCATAAGGGTTGTGTTTTAGAGTGTAATTGGCTCACCAAGCAACGAGGTACTTATCCATCTGGAAGGTTATTCTGCAACTGTGCATTATAGGGACTTCATTATTTTATGCTTTTCATGGTAGCATTTTCTTAGGCGCTTATTTTTGTAAGTTATGTTTAAAATGAGCCAGATACAGCTTTTTCCAAAGCTGCAGAGATTCAGAGACTGCAGAGTGTGTGGGCATTAAATTCAGCACAGGTAAGCAAATTGCTGTTTGCAATTTTTGTACCGCGTCTTAGTGTGTGAGATCAAGGTGTTAAAACTAAATTTTTTCCTTCAGTAAAGTAGAAAAACTGCCACTAGAGGGTGGTATTAATACAAAAAGAAAAAAGTAATTTTGGAATCGATCTCTTTCCAGGATAAAATAATTTATACTCTCCTACACGTTTATAAACATGGGGTAGGTTTTACTGCTCTAGTCAGAGTTGTTTGAGTCTGTTTGGCTTTTTTCCCCATCAAGTGATTTATGTAGTTCTGTTTCAGCTGTACACAGCAATAGCAGGTATCTAGTTTCATACCTTAATGCATATATGAATACTAAAATGATGTTGTTTCATCTTCTTTGCGAGGGACTTTTTATTGAATTGCAAAAAAAAAGCTATAGAAAAGCTTTTATGATTTTTTTCTGTTGAAAACGACCCATTCACTTAAAATTGCATTCCATTTTCAAAAAGATGGAGTGGGGGTTTTTTTCCTCCTCCTTCCTTTTTTTTTTTTTTCTTTTTTTCTCCCTGAACAGTGGGAGAACTAAATTAGTTTTTCCCAAGGCAGTGCAGTATGACTGAATAACTGTTAAAAGTCCATTTAGGGAGCATCAGGCTAGGGTTTAAGCCTCACACAAACTAGGAGGGTTATGATAGTCTAATGTGGGCAGAGCTGCTGTGGGTATATAACTATATATATATAGGGTATAACCATGTGTTATATTAGTTATATATGTTAAACCATATAAAACACATTAACCATATGTTATATTAGCAGCAGGGACCTCGCCCTCTCTCCTCTAAGAGGAGAACAAGCTAATTTCGTGGCATTTTCAGCGTGATTGATGCACACGGGGTGGACCTGCAGCGCTCAGCAGGGCTGTGGGCTTGCTGTGCCCAGAAGCCCCGGGGGGGGACGGTATCCGTGGGCCGTGGAATGACCCCAGACCCCCGCCACAAGCTGCTCCAAACCTGCTCCATCCTTCTGTGCTGACGGCCAAGCTCATGCGTCACCTGTGCTTCACCCTCTGCCCTTAGGCTGGGTCAAAACCCAGTAATAATTGTATTTATTTTTCCTTCTTCCGTGTTGGAACGTAGCTGGATGAAAGATATTATCTGGCTGCAAACTTTTGGACTTTGATGCGATCTGAAAAGCTTTAGCGTGTTGTTTCCCCTGCTGCTGTTTTACATCGCCGCACACGATGACAACTCTGCCAGGCAGGCAGCGGCCCGGCCGGCGCTGGCGTGTTAAAATGAGGATCGCCTGGGTTTTGGTGGTGCACAGTAAACACATTCTTTTGCCATGACGATGTTGAAATCGTGGCTCTTCAGGGGACAGGCCGGTGCCTTTGAACCGATATTGCGACTGCGTGCGTGGGATGCAAACGCAGCGCGTAAAAGCCACCCCATGGTGTGCTGGTTTAATAGAACAGATTTTCAATGACTCAGCGGGAAGATGAAAATTTTCTGCTCGCATTTAATCTTAGCCTGATAAATCACTCGGGGGAGGGGAAAAAAGAAGCAACAGTAAAACGCACAAAATTAGCGCTCTGGGGATGAGATGGGCTTGGTTTCGGAGAGCCTGTGGTGGCGAGGAGCTTGGCCGGCGGCATGGGGCTGGGAAACATGGAAGGAGGTTGGATTAAACCGCAAAGATGGGTTGGGGTGGGACCGTCTGCGGGGCAGAGCCGAGCCCTTGGCCACAGTGGTGGCTCCTCCTGGTTGGCACATTGGCCACTGTGCGTGTGGTTAAAAACTCAGGGTGTTCAGCCGGTTACTATGGCAATGATGTAGCACGAGTTGTCATGGCGATGGAGCGGAATTTTTTCATCATGTTCCTGCAGGAGGGTGATGGATGCCATTTGAGGGGCTCTGAACTCGACCGTTCGCCTCCTGTCCTTTTCCTTGGTAGAAACATTTGCACCCACTGCGGTCGGTGGATGTACCTGCCCTGCCAGTACCGCTGCCTGGTTTTCCACATCCTGTTGCTAAGTTTTTCTTTCACGTTCAGAAAGTTAAGAGCAGCTCTGGTAAGCCATAACTTGCGAAGCCTAACCTAATTATGTGCGCTGTTGTAGAAGGTGTGTTATTAAAACAGGTTTCTGCTAGCGAGGCTGTTCCCAGACACTTCAATCTTGTGTGTGCTCTTCACCTCTGTATCTGCCCATAATAAAATTCAATAGGACAGTAGGTCCCCATTTGAAAAAGTAATTTTAAGCTGATCCAAAGTAAATTTGCTTCAAATATTCCCTTTTAGCACAGAATAATATATGTTCTGCCTTGAAAATGCATCTAAAAAGATGCAGTTTTATTTGAATTGCCTTTGCTTTCTCTTCCTTCTCAGGTTTTAAGAGCAATGCACAATCTTTCACCCTTACTCGTGAGGTGCGCATCAGTTCCTCCTGCTCGGGGGCTTTTCTTCGTATAGATCATCAACGGGGCAAGTACGCAGTATGTAAATTATATTGCCTTCAATGGTCCTTTCCTTAGGAGAGCTGGTGTAACTCCTGTTTTACCCCTGTAGAAACAGAGCGTACCCATCGGCTATGTTTTTTCAGTTGTGCAAGAAAGTAAACTCCTAGAGTGCAGAGTGTATTCAACCATTTGGTTTTGTAAAGATAAAAATCTCATATTCAGCTTGATTTGAGATAATGGCTGTTTTTGAAAAACAAAACATTCTGCTCATAAGCTACTCAAAAAAAAAAAAAAAATCCCTAAACCCTTCATTACATGAAAGTTTCTGTGCTAAAGCATACGCCTCAAAATGGAGCCTGAAAAATAGCATTAGTGGTGTTTCACAACAGGGCGTACGTGCTGCTTTCGTAAACTGTCTTTTGCAGGCACCAGGGAGTCCAGGAAACGGAATACCTGAATTTGGGGTGTACAGCTTAATAGCACTGGTATTTCAGAAGTGTCTTCAAGATTTTGTTTTGTCCTGTGCTTTTTAGCAGGTAAGTCTTGGGTGTGCCAGCAGAACCGTGTTTATTGCCAGGGAGCACAGGAACAGTATTGGCTCAGAAACATCTCGGGATTTGGACCAGTACAGCGCTGGGTTGGAATCTGGGTTACACTTGAGGCTGCGTAGCTTTGGATTTAGGAAAGTAATCACAGTGATATGTTTTAAGTCCTTTTCGCTTTAAAAGGCTCTGATTGCTGCGTGCTTCAGCATATGACTAATGCGAGGAGCTCCCGTCGACCACGCGGGCTGGAGCGCTTGTTCTAGTTCCTCTAAGCGAAGTCCAGCTCTTACAGCATCACTATTGACATCTACAAAGGAGAGTTTCTTTTATTTTTTTTTCCTTGTTCACAGCTTTAGAATTACTCTCATAAATGATGTTAAACTCATTGACCTAAGAAACTAAGTTTTCAGAAATTCACTGTGTTGTGTGGTTCCCATGTACTAATTTAAGCAAAAAAAAAAAAAAAAAAAGCATCCCTTGGGTGAGGTAAACTCTCAGCTGCAAGTTGCTGGGAAGCAACGAGGTACCACCATGTACTGGTCCTGTTTCTCCAAACTTCCCTGGATATATCCAGGGGTCCCTGTTTGAGATGAAGTATGGAGCTACATTGACCTGTAGTCAAACCTGATGCAGCCTTTCTTAGTTGTCTTCTTAACACGAGCTTCTCAGAGCCATTAGTTTTACAAGAAACTGTGTAAAATATTGGGAAAATGTTGCTCCATCTCATTAAAGATCTTGCAGGTGTGACACCTCTGCTGTATCACCTCATCTTCCTACCGTTTGTTGCTTTTCATACAAAATATTCTGTGCTTTGACTTGCTTGAATCTTTCAAGTGCTGGACTTAAATCCAGAGTCTCCTTGGGCTGTCACATCGACACAAAAAAATAATCGCAAGGTGGGAGGCCAGCGCAGTGCCCGTCTTCTTCAGGTGTTGCATCAGCCCTGGAAGCCATTCAAAACCTCCCCAGATAGTCCCTGCTCTCTGCTAGGATCCCCTCAATCTACTTCTGTTTGGGTTAATGCAAGTCTGCGGTCATGGGGCAATTACAAATAAATGAAGTATGAAAGACTTCATAGGATCTTTATTTGGATATTTATTCAGGCATAAACTGTGATGTGAATCCAGCTGGGTCCCAGATTGGGTGACGCCAGCGAATGAAGGTTTGTAAACTGCATGATTGTTCTGCAGGTGTATTACTGTGCATGATTTTTGGCAAGTGACCTCAAGAAATCTCGTACCACAGTGTTGTTTTTGGTTTTGTTTTTTATTTTTTTCATTTTATACCTTATCAGTCTTTCTGATGATAAAAGAAAACTGGCTTTTGAAATCGTGACTAACTCTGGCGTTACACTGGTAGAGATTAGAAGATTTATGCCCAGACTTGTTGAGTGCTCCTTCCCCTCTCCCTCCCGAATGAAAGACGCAATATCTGTCACCGTATCCTGGGAGAGGTGGATTTAACTGTGTTCAGCTGCTCCAAAAACTTTAAAGCTCGCTGAGATGAAGGATACTGTTTGAAGTCACAGTAGTAACTTCTTCCAGCGGAGGCTGCTCACAGGATTAGAGGACGCGCGAGCCTGCTAATGAGTAAATTTGGGGTTTATGAGCACTGAGAGAACTTTTTAATGATGTTAAACTAACTCCACTAGATAGTCAAACCCCCTCATCTTTTGGGAAAGTGTTTATTTACAGGGACAGCATTGGTTCAGAAACTTGTTCCCTTGCTAGAAGGAGGGTTTATGAAATTGCTGCAAGTATTTTAATAGGAAGCTCTGGGTGAGTGTTTGTCCTAGAGATTTTTCTAAGATGTTCAACAAACTATTACCATTAGTAGATGAGTGGAGGCAATCTTAAGCAGCAGTAAAACTCCTCTGATATGTGCATCACTGCTTCTTTACGTGGCAAGGAGTGTTAATGAGATGTTGCAGCATGCTACAAGGAATTACCAAAAGAAAATGGCCTCGTGGCCCAAACTGTTTCCTTCTGTGAACAAAGCCAAGGCACAGACGCCGCGCTCTCAATGGTCTGCTGTGAACGTTCTGCAGAACGCTGCTTGCTAAAATGAATATGTAAATAAATGTATATCCATAAAACACTCGGGGGGGTGTTATCCCTACCTGATGGGTCTGTTGTTGGCTGAGGAAAAATGTTATGGAACTTTCACAAAGCCTTGGGAGTAGGAAACGGGCACAAACTTGAGCATAGGAAGTTCCACCTAAACATGAGGAGGAACTTCTTTACCCTGAGGGTGGCAGAACACTGGAACAGGCTGCCCAGAGAGGTGGTGGGGTCTCCATCTCTGGAGACATTCAAAACCCGCCTGGACGCGTTCCTGTGCAACCTGCTCTAGGTGACCCTGCTCTGGCAGGGGGTTGGACTAGGTGATCTCCAGAGGTCCCTTCCAACCCCTGCCATTCTGTGTGATTGCGTGCAAAGCCTCCTGTCCCCCAGGTGTGGGGTAGGGGTCCGAAACCTGTTTGTGTCTGCGTTCGTGTGCGTGTGTCATGGAGGCTCGAAAGAGAAACCGAGAGCTATTGATCTTATCCTTGCAGGGATCCAAAAGTAATTGGTTGCACAACAAATGGGAGAAATGAAAAATGATGTTGTAGGAGTTTAATCAAGTGGCTGCTAAAAAAAAATACATATGGGGATTATTTCTCTATAAAACACTCGTAAGAGCTTACCAGGGGACACCTGATGTTAACAGATTAATTTAAAAGAATGTAGTATTAAAAAAGTAATGTTTGTGAAAAGCCAGTGGCTGCAGGACGTTTGCAAACCATGAATGATTAACAGCTGGAGTTTAAAAGGCTTCGAATTTCCATCGCTTCCCGCGGTGTTTGTGACCTGAAAGAAACGAGTAGGAAGGAGCTTTAGGTGTGTAAGAGCTGAGGCTCTTGAGTTTGGGGTGAGAATTGCCACTAATAAAAGTGTTACGAAAATCTTAATTTATGTGACTTATATTTCACCGGGTGAACTTCTTCTCCTCGGGGTCCTGATGAGCCTTGTTGGCGTGCGCTGCTGGAGGAAGGCAGAGCTTCCCTTCCACGTTTCCCTGCCCTCAGATCGCTGAGCTGAACTCCCTCGACAAAACACGCGGCCGCTGAAGTTTTCATCTGTTTCTCTCAAACAGAGGTTCTTTGTCTGACAGCTTTTTCTTCGCATTCTTAAATATTACTGTTTTCATGGCAATATTTGCCCACCCGTACCCCAGCTTGGAATTTGGGGTTTCCCCACGTGCCCCCGGGGGGTTTCTGTGCACAAGGGGGCCAAGGTATCCCAAAGCTCTTCGCCAGAACTGACCAGTAATTTTCCTGTAAGTTGTTGTCCCGTGTCCCGTTTTGTATAAGATGTTACGGTGAAATGCATTTATCCTATAAGGATGAACGAATTGCAGCAAAGCATTTCAATTAAAAAAAAAAAAAAAAAAGGTAAAAAATTTCACTTAGGAACAAGTTACGGAGATTCTTGTCCATTTTTCTTATGGAAAATATATTTAAGCTTGTACAATTTACAGTGAAAGGGAAAATCCTGTTACAAGTCAGCTTTGTTTTCTTTCTCTGCGCTGCTTCATTTTGTTTTATGTCTCGTATTAGCGAGGTGTTCGTCTGTGCAAGAAATAATGTCTTCTCAGTTTGTGGTTGACCTTTTGATTGCTTAAACTTATTTGCTGTATGATGTCTTTACAGTCCAGCCTTCTGTAATTTATAACGTGGGTATACAATCCTTTCATAAAGATGCAATGTAGAGTTAACATCTAATATATAGAATGAGAGATGCAGTTGTAAGTCTTGAGTCTCCTAAAGGACTGTGGGACCCATCGGGTTGGTATTCAGGTCTGGACGAGAGGGTGTCACTTGTGAAATAACTAGTCAAATTTAAAGAGAAGCCATCCAGGGGCTGTTGGACAGTTTGGTTTAGGCCTTTTGGAGGGTTTTTACCTTCATAAAAATCCAGAAGGTGTATTTTGGAGGAGAAGCCAATAGACTAAGCCCTGTATTTCCGTAGGGGTTCACTTGTTGGGGTGGGCTCTCGCACAACTGACTGAACGCCGGCACTCCCGCCATGAAATGTGCGCTCGGCTCTCCTTAAAAGGGAAAACCTCCAGAAAACCCACACAAATTGGGAGCAACTGTTATGAACCGAACCATGAATTTTTAATATTTGGATACCCTGAGGTACAAACTAGACCTTAAAATAAATTACTTTATCTTTCATATGCCGAGTAGTGCACGTAATGATACACCAACGGAACTGCAGTTCTGAAGGGAACTCTCTGCTTTTGGGTTAAACAGGGCAGTTTTACAAATAATCACCCCAGAGATGGGTTTGTACCAGATCTGTGCACGGGGAAATAGTCTGGTGGTGCCTTTCATTACCTGCCCGTGCCCGGTGTCTCACTTCCTGCTTGGTCAAGACTTCTTGCATGGCCTTGGTGGCCCCACTGCAGCGTGGGCTGTCGCTCCTGAAAGGAGGTTGTAGCGAGGTGGGGGTCGGTCTCTTCTCCCAAGTAACAAGCGATAGGACAAGAGGAAATGGCCTCAAGTTGCACCAGGAGAGGTTTAGACTGGATATTAGGAAAAATTTTTACACTGAAAGGTTTATTAAGCATCGGAACAGGCTGCCCGAGGAAGTGGTTGAGGCACCATCCCTGGAGGTATTTAAAAGACAGGTAGACACAGTGCTTAGAGATACGGTTTAGTGATGGCTTTTGTCAGAGTTAGGTTGATGGTTGGACTCAATGATCTGAAAGGTCCCTTCCAACCTAGGCAATTCTATGATTCCTGCCTTCAAACAAGGTAACGGGCACAAAAAAACCCTGTGGCGGATAGGAAACTTGACAGGAATTGAAGCATCACTTTTCACCTGAATTACAGTGATTTTTTTTTTTTTTTCCCCCTCCCTGATCTTTGAAGTGTTGAAACATCAGAGAAAACAGGGCTTGAAGTGTCCTGCAACTTCCCCCAGCCTGTGCTGCTTCCTTCCCCCCGTCCTGGCAGGGAGGGGACCCTGACGCAAAACGGCTCCTGGCACATCGGGTACACAGGAGGAACTCGGAGCTGGTTCATTGCCTCTTTGTTGATTTTTATTTTTTTTTCTTAAGAAAAATGGAAAACTCTTTGTGAATGAGTGTATAGCTGCAGAAAACCCTGGCTGCTTTTGTCAAAATTTTGTTTCACCTTTCATAGAAAGCAGAATAACATCCCTCTAAGGAAACGCTGAGTGATCCAGAAATGTGGTTGGGAAACTTTATTTTTGTTGTCAGGCTCCTGCGGCACCAGAGGCCGCAGCAGAAAGAGGGAGCGGGGTCTGGGCCTGGCGCGAGAGCTGCTGGGTGGGAACATTTGCCGCTGTGGAAAGCTGAACCGGGCATTGCCAGCCTCACGGCGTTTGGGCGTTTTTCCCTCTGTTTTACCTTCCCAGGTGGTGGGGGGTGCGAGACGCTGAGGGGGGCGAGGGCAGGCTGGGGGCAGGCAGGA
>VWZL01005521.1:674891-720647 GCA_013396915.1 Stercorarius parasiticus | reverse complement strand
AAGGGCGGGCATCCAGCCGGGAGCCTGCCCAGGCGCCATTCAACACGCAGGGGCTTTCCTGTATTGCTGTCCCAAACACCCGTGTTGCACAGAAAGTGGACGATTTTGGCTGCAAGATTACCGTTTTGGGNGAGAAAATACATGACCATTAAAGAGGAAAAGTCCTAAACCTTGGTGGAATAAACCAGCATATACAAAGGGGTGGTTTTCAGAGTCTTTGGCTTTACCAGCTGAAAGAAATGTCTCTTGGTTGCAGCGCAGCTTGCACGCAGATACGTTTTGTTGTTTTTTAAATTTTGCGTTGATACTTGTACCAGTGGAAGTGCTGTGTTTTTGTTTGCGCAGGTACGTGGGTGTTGTCCTGCGAGGTACGGCTTGTATCGGTCTCTCTCTCTCTAACATTTTGTCTGGGGAGAAGAAGAGCTGCTAAAAACAACAGCGGGGCAGTCGTCCATAGACGGGTACCCGTGTTACTGAATGCTGTAGGAGCGATGGGTGAAGAACCCTGTCCGGCTGATTGATAACGGGTCATCTTCCCTTCTTGACTGCCCTGTATTTTTACTGCTCTAACGCAGCGATCGGGATCTCTGTCCTCATTTACAAATCCTCTTCTGACCGGTTTAAGAGCATCCCGTCCTTGGTCCTTCCCCCGGCTCACCTCTGGCTCCAGCGGAGCAGGATGCCCGTCCCTGCTGCCGCGGTGGCTGGGAAGGGGCTGCCCGGCATCTCCTCGCCGGGGCTTGCAGCTGCGCATCCGGCAGACCTAACAACACTTCGGAGAGATCAGAACCAAATTACAAATGTCAGGGGAGAGAAGAGTCACCGATCTCACTTCAGCGCTATCTTGGCAGAAGTTATAAACAAATCAGATTATCCCTGACTCTTGCTCACAGTACTGCAAGCAACACTGAAAAACATTCCTGCATGTAAGCATAGTGTCAAAATGATTCATATTTCCTTTCACAAAATTGCAGCACCTCATTCTGGGAGTATTTCTGCCATATACAAATGTGGTTTTCCTCCCTGATGCGTTTTTATTTGATACGGGGATCCCCGTACAAAAGGATCCTTCCTTTAATGGGCTGAGACGTGACTGTTCCCAGTGCTTTGAAGAAGCGGGTGCCCTGGGTGCCGGGGGGAACCTGAGCCACCGCAGGCACTGGAGAAGCTCCCATTGGCTTTAGCAAAGAGGTCAAAGAGCCTCAGGGGTGATGTCTGACACTCGGTAGCTTTGTAGGGGTGGCACAGGCTGCACATTTGCCTCCAGTCCTCCTCCAAATGAGCAAGGTGGGGATCGGCTCCTACAGCATTCGAACGCGGCTTTGCTTGGACCGCGCCACGTGGGGTTCAGGCTATACTAGGGGTGACGTATAGATTTGATCGCTCTCATGCATATTCTAGTTCAGGTTAACAGAGGGGGAATACATCCTACGGATGTTGCCAGGACCAGAGCTGTTGGTGGGGTGGGCGCCGCAGGTCACGGTGCAGGGACAGGGTAGTGCTGCCACCCAGCACAGGCACCCTCAGAGGGGGCTCCTTGCTCAGCTGGCATCTGGGGCAGCCATCAGCCGCTGGGAAATTTGTAAGGCCCGAGCAGAACTCCTTATTTTTTTCCCCAGAAAAGTGGAATACTGGGAAAAAGTGAAATTATCTGCGGGAATTGCCTTCTCATCAATTTTATTTAACCAAGAATGAAAAACACATTAAGCATAACTGAATTATTCTATGCCTAGCATTGCTAATAGATCGCTGGAAAGAACTGAGTTTACTTTAGAGTAATAATAAATGTACCCGATATTAGAGATGGAACTGTAGTGCACACAAAAATTGCATTTAACTACTTCAGCCTGCTGGTACGCCTCTAAAGTAGGAAAGAGTAAAAATGGTGAAAGGGCAAACACCAAAACTGGCGACTCATAAACAGAGAATCAAGGTATTTCTATAGAGGTCGAATCAGAGACCCAACGTTACAATGCGGGTACAGAAGGAACTTAGGTTGCTATAGAAAAGCTGGTAAATCAGCTGCTGCTTCACTGACCGTATACATTTTCATGTGCACACCTCATGGATGTACACACATGCGAATGGCATTTAGGTATACAGTACGTAAGAAATGATGCTATTCCTAAACTTCTAATATTTGACAAAATAAGTTCATTTTTAATACTGGGGACATTTTGAAGGACTGGGGTGTGACGACAGCATCGAGGCAAGTGTTGCTCCGGGTCTGGCTGGAGAAGGCTGGGCAGGACCCACAGGGGTCGTCGTCCTGTGGGGGGTGTGAAAATGGGGGTCCCCCCTGATGGGGGTGCGCCGTGTCCCCCACGCTGCCGCCCACCTGCCGCCCACGCTGCCAGACCTCACCTGCCCGGGGCTTTCCCCCCGCAACAGACCCCATGGCGGTATTTTCTTAACCATAAATAAAACACCCAGCAGGAATTTTGCAATGTGCCCAGCTCTATGCTTTTAAGAAATTGCATGTGCATTATTATTTTTTTTTTTATTTGTAGTTTTGGAAGGGGAATGGAGGAGAGTTCAGAATTAACTACGTGATTTGGAAGCCCCGGATTAGCCACGTTTTAACCCCCAATTGTAACCTTGTATGTGAACCGATTTTGTTCAGAATAACTTTGATTTAGCCATAAAAAAAGCCTTGTGATGTGTGTGGCAAATTAAAAAAAGGTCTTGACACTAGGTCGGAAATTAAGTTTTGACACGTTCTTGGAGCAGCGTTCAGGAAACAACACTAAAAGAGCTAAGAAAACCGTCCAAATGAAATTCAGCTTAAATCTGCAGGTATTGGTGGATAACCCTGTTGTGTTCCCCTTGGTGCTGGTCACCGGGGTGCTGGTGTGCTACTGTAACCGCTGTCTCTGAAAACACTGTAGGCAGGGAACAAAAACAATTAAAATCTGTGTTGCGCTGAGTCGTTTTACAGTACTCAGCCATTTGTGGTCAAGGTTGTGAAGGATTTTAGGTATTTTCCACCTTTAGCACACTTAAATTCGCCGTTCATGGCTCCGGTAACCACCTCCATGTTAATGCTATTTCATGGCAATCCAGAAGGCACTGCCAGAAAAACCAATGTTTCAATGACCGTCGTCTTTCCCTCCAGAGCAGCGCTGGTCCCTGGGATTTGTCCCTCCCGGAGGGTAATTCATTCAAATAAATGTAAACCCCCGTTCTATGTCGTTTGGTCGGTGTTTATAGATGTCAGCATACATTACCGAAAGTGCATGCGGCAGATATTAAGGGAGGGATCGATAACGCTCCGCGGAAATCAGAAGAGGCAGGGTATGGGTTTGGTTTATCGGTGCTGCCATATTGAGTGCAGCTGCTATCGATTTCCATCCCGCGAGCGTCTGACCTCCTTTGTACAGCACAACTTGTCTTATCGTCACATTTTACAGCTGAATTTGTTTCGCCGTGTACTTCCCACTCTTATTCCATTACTACGCCACTTGAAAAAAACAAAATCAATACGGTTTGTTAATTAAAAAAAAAGGAAGAAAAGCCCACAACCTCCAACGCCCGGACCAAAAAGCCGCTGTTGGGTGTCTGGGGTGACCAGGGTGGCCCGACCCCGCTGGGTGATGGCAGCAGCGCTGCTGGGGATGCACCGTCCTTGTCCTGCTGCGGGGCACGGGCTCAGCCGACCGCAGAGTTCGGCGTAAAAACTGTGTTCCTGCTGGTTTTGATTGGCATGTATGGATTGAGAAAGGTGGGAGAAAAACCCGCTGACTTGTCCAGTTCAGCCGGACCCAGTTTATGTTATTTAATGCTATTTAATCGCTCAGTCAGCGTCAAATTTGGCATGTCGCCTTCCAGCACATGGGCCTGCCAGCTCTTGCTGTATCTGTCACATGAGTGAGAAGGTAAGGAGATCTATTGCTCTTTTCTCCCCGAAGTCCAGCTTAGTGCCACCACACAAGTTTTGTTCTCCCGATCTATTTGGCCTTTCATATATTATAGTTTGTTTCCCCTCCCCACCCCAAGGGCCAAGTTCATGGAAAAAGCAACATTCCTACCTACAAGAGTAGTGCTTTCATCCTGTGCCATCACTAACTAATACCTGGGTCGGTTCCAGTTGTTCCCCACGTGTCAGTACCAGCCAGACCACTGTAAAGGCTCGTCCTGTGGGGTGGCAGTGATTGAACAGAGTGACCGTGGCTCCTTCTGGGCAGGTTAAGTCCCCATAAAGCTCAGAGTAACTAATAAACCACACAGCTCTGCCAAGGAGAGCTTAAAACCTGGGCTGAGCCTCCGTGATTTCCTTACGCTGGCTGAGGAGGCGGCTGTGCCAGCTGGGCAGTGCCGCGTCCTGGAGCTGCACCTGGCTTCAAACAGCGATTTTCAGCGGTGGCCTGAGAGCTAAACATCCCGCTGCCGCTGCTGCTCCTCTTCAGTTAATACACTTTTCTCAGCAAAACACCTCATCACCCCTTTGCTTTTCCGAGTGCCAGTAAAGTCAGCGGTTCCCCAGTCACTGGCCAAAACCTTTGGCTGTCTCCATGAGAGCTGGGCTTTTTTCCACTACGAAACCTGGAAGCGGCTAAAAAGTCGGCACAGCGCAACACCGAAATGTCACATTACACAACAGGAGGACACCCCTCTTCTTGAGTTTTCATATTTGTTTTAAAACAGATTAAAAGTCACCAGAGAAGCCTCTCTCCTCACCACCGTATGGGCTGACTGGAAACTGGGTTACGCCTCCTCTGCGCTGTGCAGGACCTTGAATGAGGAGTGACCTTTGCTGTCCCCTCCTGCATATCTTCGTCAGCTTTTGTGCAGGAGGGGACAAGAAGAAATACCCAAAGTAGGTCACTGGACACTGCGATGCAAAGGCTGCCACCACGGGCTGATGGATGAGCCCAGGAACCAACAGTTGCGTTTCAGCGGCTTTCCCAGCATGAAGAACCAGAGCCCTGGTCTGAGCCAGGGTGGCCAGCGTCCCCGTCCCTGTGTACTGCCTGGCAGCGCCTGACACCCGTCCCCTTCTTCCCCTCCGGGCAGATGGGGGTCCTCAGCCACAACCAGAGATGACGTTAAAACCAGCCCCTTCAGCTGTGGCTCCTGACCCTTAGTATTTTTTAAGCAAGGATTAGAAATGGGTTTCCAGGTAGCGCTTCTCCCCCTGGATGCATGTAAGCTGGGCAGCATTGCAGGCCTGTGCGGGCAGCTGCAGTCCAGGCCCAGGAATTGTCCTTTACAGCATCTTATCCATGACTGAGTGGCTCTTGTGCAACCATCCTCCTGATGCTCACAACCCCCTGGATCCTGGAGCCAGCCATGGAGGCGTGTGTGTTGCCACCATTACTTGGACTGAGAGAACCTTTACCTGTTGCAACCCCTACCCAGCACCATGGCATCCCTTCTGCTGCTGCAAGAAATGCCCCCAGGTAGATTTCTTTTATACTTTTCACTCTGGGACCCTGTTTTTAAAATGTGGAAGCTGGAGTGCTTTTTTTCAACCCCATTTTTCCTGCAGGGAGTGGGAGGGTGGTGGCCGAGCGGGTGGCAGGGGGGTACCCACAGTGGGACTGGGATGGCCACCCTTGATGGGTGCTCAGGCAGAACCATGTGAGGTTGGTGGCTCCTTTGTGAGGGGGTTTTCAGGGACAGAGGGACTTGGGTGAGTTTATGGGGATGGTGGTATTTAAATTAGGCAGGAGCCTGTCCGGGAACAAGCACTTCTTCAGGCCAAGATGGTGATGGGACCTGATGCAGGGTGGGGTGTAGGTGGCTGGCGGACGTTGATTTTTTTTTTTTCCCTTTCATGTGGGAGGTAAAGGTAGCTTGGCAATCCCTGTTAGAAGATGTTTAACATCTCTGTCGGCGACATGGACAGTGGTATTGAGGGCATCCTCAGCAAGGTTGCCAACAACACCAAGCCGTGTGGCACAGTTGACACGCTGGAAGGAAGGGATGCCATCCAGAAGGACCTGGACAGGCTTGAGAGGTGGGCCCATGTGAACTTCATGAAGTTCAACCAGTCCAAGTGCAAGGTCCTGCACCTGGGTCATGGCAATCTCAGACACAAATTTAGGTTAGATATTAGGAAGAAATTCTTTTCTGTGAGGGTGGTGAGGCACCAGAACAGGTTGCCCAGAGAAGCTGTGGATGCCCTAACCCTGGAAGTGTTCAAGACCAGGCCGGATGGGGCTTTGAGCAGCCTGGTCTAGTGGGAGGTGTCCCTGCCCATGGCAGAGGGGTTGGAACTAGATGATCTTTAAGGTCCCTTCCAACCTGAACCATTCTATGATTCTATAAGATATAGCGGTTTACCCAGCAAAACTACACGCACAGACAGAACTATCTTCTTTATTATAAAGATACACTATGAGGAACAAACCTGAATGTATACTGAAGCTTGTAATGGTACATGCCAAAAATGTACAGTACTATACATAAAAGTGCATTGTCACAACAGATTAACAGTACATTTCTCTTCCAGAACCGTGAAAATTCCATGTTTTTATTTGTTCTTCGAGAGTGGAAGGAATGCAATGGGAATGCAGCCATACACGAACAGGGAAGGATGCAATGGAAATGCAACAGTACAAGAGCAAGGCTAAAGCTCCTCTAAAATTTAAAGGCACTTTCACATGTACATACTACAGATGTACATTGACACAATTAGGTAACAGTCAACAAGCAGGAAGCTACCAGTACTGCAATTTATCAAACTTGACAGTAAAGGACAATACTGATTGGATTAGGTGTGCAGGAGTTACCCTTTAGTACGTCTGTAGTTGTAGCAGTCTTTCCTGTTACATATCCACTTACTATACTTTTAAGTATCTATAATAACCATCAAACTACACATTTAACTGTGTGAATGCACTAAGTGGATGCATTCACTAAATGCACTGTTTCTAATATTTTCTTTTGCTAAACAATTTCTAATATAAGCATTATGGAGCCCAGTACA
The DNA here is from genome assembly GCA_013396915.1 of Stercorarius parasiticus. Taxonomy (NCBI): domain Eukaryota; kingdom Metazoa; phylum Chordata; class Aves; order Charadriiformes; family Stercorariidae; genus Stercorarius; species Stercorarius parasiticus. Next base: position 713,716 of record VWZL01005521.1, on the reverse strand, counting down.
GTTATTTAAACATACAAAATTCCCTATGCAATTTAAAGATACAGGTATCCATCTCAATTATGCCAGGTGGGTTAATTTAAAAACCGCTAGACTAAAACTGCACGTAAATGAGAGCTGAAATTCCAGTTTGTTCCGCTGCTTCTAGTAAACTGGGGGGGAACTACTTGAAATATATCTCCGGTCCCCACCAAGCGAACGGACCCTATGGACCGGCGCTGGTCTGCAACTGGGGCCAGCCTGGCGCCAGGACCGGGCAGCGTGGTGGGGAGGGCCGGAGGGTCACTCACCAACCGGCGCCACGCCATTGGTGGGCTGCATCAAGACTTCGCCTCCAACCGAGACGCGCGTGAAGCCTGCGGCTGGATTGAGATGGGTTTGCAAACACCAGGAGCGGTTCACGGGGTTCTTCTCACGCCTGGGGCTCGGCATCACCTGCCTACAGGGTGTAACCCAGAGCAGGAGTAAGTTGCTCCTAAATAACAGCAGGAAATTACTCCTGTCACCTCACTAATTATGCCTATCAAATTTTGTCGCTACTCTTCCCCTCCCAACCTCGATTGTTTATGTTTAGTGAGTGGTACAGCCTCAAGCTTTCCAACAGTGAGCTCTTAAACGACACGTGGAAAGACAGATCTTACTGTAGGTGGACCACAATGGATTTTTTCTTCCCCCCGTCTTCTTCACTGAAACTTATTTTATGGATTGGATGTCGGAAAACATAGTCACAGAAATAATATTATGGCTTACTGCTGCAATGTGCAAAACAGCTGTACATTTAGTTGACGCCTAAGGAAGGTTAACAACAGAGCGCTAGGCAAAGTCGACAGCCGTCACTCACACAGACATAAGAAAGGTACTGATTTCTGTCATCTGAAAAAACCAAAAAACACGGGGGGGGAAGGGATGGGGGGGGAAGCGGTTACAGAAAACTTTTAGTCAGCTTGAATCTAGGCGGTAGGAACTCGGCTGCCTGTCCTGCGAGGGACCCCCGCACCGCTGGCAGGAGGCAGCCCCTCCTCAGAGAGTCCCGCACAACGAGGCTAGGTCAGCACGAAACTGCGGCTGTTGCAGCTCAAACCATGACTTTAATTGGACACAGAGCAATAAAGTCAAGGGGATACTTTGCTGAATTACCGTGTAGCTGATCCTTTTAATCGCCTATCAGCCAGCCTAATGGACCAACAGGTTCAGGTACTCCCCAGAGCCTGGCTCATTCAACGATGAACTTTACATGAATTTAGCTTTTGTGAAAAATGCGGTATCGGGGAATGAAGGTCTAGCTTCGTGGGAAAAAGTACACTATTACAGAGGACAGCAAAAGGAGTTGCTGGAGATGTGCTTTAGCTGTGACCTGGAATGCTGCTTTTTATCGGTGAGAGCAATGTGATCTCCAGATCCATCCAGCGCTTGTCTCTTGTGAGACTGCCAACAAGAAAGCTAAAACTCGGTGCCAGTTGTGAGAGTTGTGAGGGTTTGGTGTTTTTTTTCTTTTTTGGCGTGTCCTAAATAAGAAATGTGGCCTGAGATGGCTTAGACATTCCACACAGACACTTAATCCTCACATGCTAGATTTCAGCTCTTACTAACCTGCTTGAGATTTGGTTTGGTGACCCAGAAATGAGAGGTCCCACCTCCCCTAACCTCCCACCCCCCCTGCCCCTTAGTTTTGTGCAGGATCTGTTATTATATAGCTACAGTAAGACTGTGAAGTATGGTACGACGTGGCAAGCTGTTTGTGAGCCGTGTTGTTTTTATTACAAATGGTGCAGCATCAAGTTTTCAAGTAAGTCTATGTTTGTTTTTTAAAACGATGCACAACTGTCCAGTTTTTCTTTTAATTGAAACCATACAAAATACAAATGCCCATGTTAATGTAGCTAGTTTCAGACAATACATTCAAAAACACTGAAAAACAAAGCCTCCTCTCCAGTTACAAACATGAACAAACGATGTTATGGAGCCCTGACTTCTATCGTTAATCCATCCCTTTCCCTAGCACAGCCCAGCCGGGCACCGTGGGTGGCTGAGCTGTCTACATTGTGCAAGATTTGTCGGCTGGACCCTGGGAAGGAGGGGAAGGCCCTATGCTAGGATTTGTTTTTGGAAGAACAATAGGTTTTGGCCTAAGAGCAGGAGGTTTCAGCTGCACTCCCATTCTAGGGGCCACCATGGGCTTGAAAGTACTCATGGTGTCACTGGAAGAACTAGTGCTACGGCGGATCTGAGGCTCCGAGCTCCTTAAAACGACGCTGTGGAGCGGGCTGAGCGACTCCGTGGAGGTGGCAGGGGTGGGGGAGTTTTTCATTTGTTCCAAGGTGTCCAACACAACATCGGGGGCGTGCTTGGCCGAGCTCTGCCGCTCCAGCTCGCGGAGCTCGTTCAGCGCCGTGTTCATTGTCTCCTCGATGTCCTGGGTCAGAGCACAGAGAGAGTGGCACGTCATTCCAATTGCTACCGAACGCAAAGCACCGGAGGAGGAGCAGGGGGAGGTGGTGAAAAATGCGTGAGTTAATTTGCCAACCATCCTCTCTTTAATGAATATTATAGCGCTAAAGACAATTGCCACCATATTTATTTAAAGATACTATGATTGACAAGATGGCAGCTTTGGCTGGACGTTACAAATATTTATCTTGTTCACATGAGAGAGTATAAAAATTCAGCTAAAAAATTAAAAAAAAAAATCAATCAAACTAAATCCTGCAAGCCGTTTTATCGAGTGATTCTCAGGACAATGGATATTTGCTTAGCAGCACTTTTAACTGTGAAGATTTCTGTCATCTCTTGGGTACCGACAGCTGTAAAGATTTTAGTCCGTTTGCTATCTCTTAGCTGACTGCTCCCTTCATCTACTGCCCCGAGTGTTCAGGATCTCTATTCCCTCACAGGGATTAGAAACCAGGTTTTGTAAGGAAATAATGCTTGCTGGTCTATCAGCTCTTGTCTCCTCCTGTTTCTCTGAGTTAAATTTTAAGCAGAAAAAACTGCAAGACACTGTTCAGTGAGCTTACCGAAGAAATCTTTTTCCTCAGGATTTCTGGCACAAATGCTAAAAGAATGCACCAAGACGCTAGTTTACTATTCTTCAGCGGTACTGAAATACAACGGAGGTTAAATATGTGGTGTTCCCTGCTTGCTCACAGTAACTTTCCTGCAGTTTAATCAAAGTTTGGGCTCTCTCACTGACGAATGCTCACTGGTCTAGGCATCAAAAAAAATAGCTTAAACCAAACAGCACTGTGTGTGGTTCCAGGAGAGTAAATAAATAACTTACAGTAAAATAAAACAGTAACAACATTTACACTTTCTAACTCTCTAATACACGGTTCAGGTTTCTGACCCAAACATGACAGTCCCTTCTATCCCTTGTTGGAAGCAGAGTTTGAACGCAAGCATCAACAGTACATTAAATTTAAAACATGAGTGCCAGCGTTGTTGTAAAACACTTGTGCAATCATATTGTACCCTCAGGGTGCCCCTAGCAATCATGTTAATACTTCCTAGACAAAACGTGAGTTCTGGAGAGAGCGGTACCTATTTGCTCAAGGGCTGTTACCAGCTCTGTACAACAGACCAATCTGATGACTGAGGCGCTCCCTATTCCCTCTTTCTCACCTCTTCCCTGCCAGGAATGAGACTGGTGAGTGCTCATGCAGGGATAAGATGGCCCATGATTTATGCAGGTGCAAATGTCTTGTACATCACGCTCTCAGGCACAACTACAAGCATCAAATCAACGTACGGTATGAACTATACAAAAACTATGTAAAATGCACATGGAATGTACATCTGTGCTTTGAATGGCACCGGTTGCTACTAGCCAGTCAGAGCACTCTTCTGCAAAGCATAACACTGAGAAATAACTGAACACTAATTACATGCAAGTTAGAATAGGCCAGCCTTCATCAGAGGACACAGATTTACACAGCTGTTGTAATCATACACTGTCCTAGTGTTCTGTGTGGCGGAGGCAATTTCATTATGGTATAACAGGAAATAATTTCTTTTTATTGCTCCTGCAATGTCTGTTCCCCCTTGTGCTTCTTCCATCCAGGATACTTTAATGCATCGTCTTTCACACGCATTCTGTTTAAAAAGCTAAGTAGGATATTCTCCTGCACCAGCGTACGTGCTCTGCGCTATGCTATTCACTGAGACTTGCTCCTCCGAAAATCAGACCATGAAAGAAAATAAAAAAGACACAAACCTGAGCTATTGACTCTGGGTCCAGTGGTTTATGGTCATTGAAACCTGTGTACTGGCCAGATGATGTAGATCTTCTAATTGGAGGGCTATCGATCTTCTTCAGAGAATCGTGCCTACTGATGTTAGTGAGACTGCCGTGTCCAGGTCTACGCCTCCTTTCAGGGCTGTCAGCGTTGAGGTTGCGATTTTGAAGGAGGGTTCTGGGACTGCAGTGGGTTGCCAGGTTGGGGGAACCCAGCTCCATGGACGAGTTGGAGAGAGGGTGAGGTGGGTGTACTGGGCAGTGACCGTCACTGCTCCTGCCAGGGCGTCTTAGAGGAGGTGGAGGTTCTGATCTCTTTCTTTGCCTGCACCAATGAAGAAGTGGTTATAGGACAAGTTGTAGTGACCCACCATAAACACATGGAGAAGTAACTGCTGTGTTATCTGATCTATGAGCCGTACTACTGAAAACATACAATGCTCAAGCTTACCTTCCTAAATACATGTCAGAGTGACGGTCAGTGGGAGAGTTCATATCCTTTGATGACGACTTGTCCTCAGTTATGGGTCCGCTGCTGGCCTCACTGTCTGCTTTTTGGCTCAGTGTATCTGAGAAAGTATCATCCCTGAACAGAACACACACAGTGAGCTGAGAAGTCAGTGAGTTAAGCGTGACAGAGAGCACCTTGGCACTCCCAGATTTTAATCCCCTTAAGAAAAGCGGGCATGTTATAATGCACTGTAGCCTCTCCATGTCTCCAAAAATTGCTTATAATCCTTCTGTTTACTGAGCTCTTTACGTTTTGAGTGTAATCTTTCTGTAAAGCAGAACTTTGTCACCCTTGGCAAAGCACAAGCTTAATACTGTAAAACAAGAGTTCAGGGCTGCATTTCTCCAGCCCTTGCTACTCTGAAGTTAAACGTCAGCAATTGCTACAAAGAGATAGTCAAATTAAAATAGATGTAGCAGCATCCCTCTCTTAAGGTACTGGGAACATATCCATAAACAAAGTGGCTTAGCCTAGTAGTAGCTTTGATTAAGAGCTGTCAACTCAGGGCAATAAAGACAGAAGCATCCTGCATAGAAAGCAAATGCTTAATCCAACTGAGTCTTCAAACCACTGTCCCATTTGGAAATCACTTTGTTAATTGCTTCAGCATGTTTTTACACCCCACCAAGAACCTTGGCACCCCAGGCATTGCTTACATATCCTGCACCACTATGTACTGGTGAGGGACAAGGCCATCAATTCCGTTGTGCCTTCCTTCCCACCAGTCTTCAGATGCTCGGTGATAGAGCAGAAGGGAAGCTCCTTTCTTGAAAGAGAGTTCTCGTGCAGATCTTCCAACGTAGTCAAACTTGGCTATAGCTTCTATGGGCTCGCACTCTGGGTAGGGAGGGAAGAAGAACAGATATCAGATTCCACACCGGCTTATCTGCTCTCATCGGTTTCATAAAACCCATTTATTGCATTTTCTCAGTGCTCATTGAGCAGAGCTGACAGAGATCAACTAAGCTAAGGCAGAATGCAGGCAGTAGTTACGATACGTCCCTTGCAAAGAAATGTAATCAATCTGTGCCCCAAGTGTGAAACATCTGGGTTGCTTCGCAAACTGCAGAAAACATAACAGCATACTCAAACGTTACAATAGCTGCTGCCGGGAGAGGGGCCTCTGCCTCCTGCTGCACGGGCTCCTCCTTGGCTGGGGAGGGGGAGGGAAGCCAGGCAATGAAGATCTCCGAAAAGAAGATGAACAAACCCAGATGAATAATCAGAGGTCTGAGGAAGCAGTGTGATAAAGGAAAAGCAAACGGGAGTGCCTTTAACATCTGCCGTGGCAAAGGAAGGAAAACAGGATTTCCCTGTGTATGAGTAGGGATGCTTTGCCTAATTGGGCTATGAGATTTGTTTTTCACATGACGAGTGTGCAGACCGAGTGAAAACGTAGTGTTTTACAAACACCGAAGCCTAGTGCTTTAATCTGCTTCTTTAACACCCTTTTTGAGTGAGGCAGATGGCTCCAGACCACCTAAGGATGACTCCTCCACAGGGGCAGTCCCTGTGTGGCCTGAAGTTGCCTAAGGCGGCGGCTCTGTCTGCTCCGACATCCCAAGTTCCTCTGGTTCCTGCAGGGGAGGCTGGTATTTTCTGAAGTCACCCATTGTTTACAGCAGTCCTGACTAAATCTTCCCTCGGTATTCTTGTAAATTCGGCCTTACGCTAGTAATGACTCCATCCTGTAACCTGCTGATGTCAGTGAAGAGCCCCTGCTGAACGCCTGCCTGCAGGTATCTTCAGAGCTGTGCCCAGACATCAGGGAAACAGCTGTGATTTTAACAACCTCTAGTTTCTTCTGCACAAAACCAAAAGCACCTGAGCTCACACAGATTAAAATTTGACACCACAGTCTGAAAACATAAAGAAAAACCTGCAAAATACGGCTTTAAAAATCACACACTTTGTAGATTCCAATAACCTAGAGTCCCCGAAGTGACAAATTTCTTTACATAATTAGAGCAATATTTAGATGGAAATTAACATCTGGGCTAATGACTAGCATAGCAACTTTCTGTCTGGTACAAATTAAAATTGCTGAGGTTGTAACTCCCCAAAGAACCAGGCTTGTAATGAAAGCCACTGTCCCTTTATGACAACATTTTGTGCAGGAACGTCTTTTTAAAATTAACTTCATCCTGCAGCACGAAAACATAATGATAGCACCTTTATCAAGGTTATAGTTTGCAGCTGGTTTTTTTTAATAACCTGCCCAGCCCGCAGAAGGCTGTCTTGTGGTTTGCTGCTTCGGCCGTCGCGCTAAGGGCTCCCGTCAGTGACGAACTTCAGGGTGTATAGGACTTAACAATCCCAGAAACTTTCCAGCGATGGCACACAGCGGGATGGGGAATTCACTGTTACAAATGCAAAAGTAATGTACGCTGGCAGAAATGACTTCAATACTATAAACGCAAATAAGAATCTAACAATAACAGCATTAATTCCTGAAAATGCATGGCTACTGGATGGCTCACTGGCAGGCATTCCACGGTGGGCGAGCAGGGGGTGATAAGTTTCTTGGTTTTATGTTTTTAAGCAAAAAAAATGTAAAGATGACATAGAAAGAAACATTCTGGAAAACTGGGAAAACTTTAATGCTGGTGTATGTATTAGCGATATATTCTAATATACAAGTTTGCTTTCATTTCTAGATTACCTATGGTATATCTCTAATAGAAAGTACAGATGTGACAAAGCAACTACAGGCACGGAAAGACACTATTGCCAAATGAAACAAAATTAAACCAAACATGCCTGTTTATCTTTCATGGTGTTTAAGAGGGCAATAGTAAATCGAATGGCAATAACGTGACACTGACAAAAGAACACTGTTTTTCACACGTGTTATGCACGTTGCTTGTGGAATTCGTTATAAGAAAGTATTACTGGGATTAGGTAGGATTGGGAAGGAACAGACATTTGTATGAGCACACTGTTCCCAGATTGCAGGTAAATTATGGGTTATGGAAGAGTGGGTCAAGAATTCAGAAGCAAAAGCTCCCAGGTTTCAGCAAGCCAGATACTCACTAATGGGTAATACTTTAAAATGCAAAAAACCCCCACAACCAATCAAACAAGAAAAGCTTTACAGTAAGTAAAAAAATGCCAAATTTCCTGTATGTATTTTCCTTTGACATACTCTGAAGTTAACTGATAATGGTCATGGGTACTGGCCTGATTGATAAACCCCTACACTTATTAGCTGTGGGATTTCCCGTTTCCCTGCTAATTTCAACAGACCACACAGTATCCCTCATTTGAGTATACAAGTTTTTTTATTTACAAATTAATGGACTAAACTAGAAATAGTTCTATCTCCCTCAGTGGAATTACGCTAATCTAAGCGCGGCGCATGGTGGGAATCTGTTTTTTGTACCCTTCCATCGCCTGCAAGACTCACAGACGGTCCCAGAGGTCTGAAGGGAGTTGCCCCTCTGGAACCAGCTGCATGAATTGGTAATGTGCCCATAATGGATGCGACTTTTGAGACATGTTCGTTAGATTGCCTGGGTAACAAATCCTACCTCCTCTGGGAGGAGTGCCCAGTAGATCTCACACAGTTTCTTAATGGAACCAGAAATAAGCGCAGACAGGTTTTACTATTTTGAAAGGGGCATTTTCTTTGCTTGAATGTTGCTTTTTCATGGAGAGAACCTTACGATAGCAAAAACAGCACCGAGACTGTACTTAAATAGTAATTCACCTTGTTACGGGTCAAGCCTTAATAGTTAAAACCAAAGTACCATGACAGTTACTCCTAGAAATAAATGCATTTTGAAAAGCTAAGCCATTTAACATCAAGGTTACCGAATGACAGACAAGCATTTCCAGAAAAGCAAAGGTGATGAAAGCTAAATTTGGGATCTGTAACTCAAATTCTGTGTGGTACTGAATGTCTAACAGTAAAATTGACAGCTCGGAGGGGAATGTAATTGCACTGCTCTGTCCATACCTGGGGGCATTCGCCTACAATGGCAAGAAGTACTTGATGGCATATAGGCTCTCAGCAGCTATCATCTCTAGTGACTCAGGCAATGGTATGGAAGTGAAAAATTAGGACAAACTGAAGAACTGCGGGAAAAGCTTTAGGGACTGTGTTAATCAGCCAGCTCTGTTCTCACTGTTTTACTCATGACCCCCAAAGTTTGTGATGATCACTACCGCCATTTGACAACGCATTATGTTGCAGTGGGATTAAAAATCAAGGTTTGCTGCCAAGTAGAGCTGTCCAGACCCAACAGCTTGGGAGAGCAGAAAGGGCAGAGGAAACAAAAGTGCTAATTTTAGTTTTGCGACTGGAGCGCCAGATGTAGCACCAACCTCCCTACAGAGGTGATGGCATCAAAGTGGCACTGTGCTGCCCTCTGCGCCTCAGGGCACAAGGAGACAAGGAAAAGAGGGGAGACCATCCCCTGCACTTTTTTTTGGGGGGTGGCGGGTAGGTTTGCTCTTGCTCTGCTCTTCCTCCGTTGTCCCAGATGTACCCTGGCTGTTGGGAACACAGTACGTCCTTGAACTCCCTGGGAAGACGCTGCCTCCCAGTGTGTTCATCCTCTTCTGCACCCCATCAGAGAACAGTGGCTTTGCAATTTCTGAGTCCTGTCCTCAGGACAGCAGTGCTCGGACTGGGGAACAGCGGAAGCAAAGAAACGTTGCAAGGTGTTGACAGAAGAGAATTTGGCAAAATGTCGATCACAGCATGTCCTACAGAAAAGCAGGAAAATCACTCTGTGTCGGGGACACGAAACAATAACTCACAGCCTTACATGTCCCTGTAATTTTTGTTTCCAGCAGAACCACCACCCCAATTTTTACCCTACGTTTATGAGATATCTATGATATTAATTGTATGTATGCTTTCCCAGGAGAAACCCATCTGTTAACTTCCTCAGGAAATTCTCTCTTACTTCCTTTGAAAACAAACATAGTCACCCTTTTCCATATGCCTCCAACAAGGATAAAAAATCTACAGCAAACTGAAGGTAAAGGAAATATGCTAAAAACTGGGTCAGCAAAACATAAACAATACCCTTTGAATCTTTACTGCAGGGGCACTTTCAGGTAAAGGTTCTTCTGCAGCAAAATTACAGACAGATTTTTTTTTTTGTGCTCCAGCTTGAGTACAAATGTTCTGAACTTCACAAATTAAATTTCATTTCCAGATTCAGGAGAACAAAGAAACGTATGTGTTCTCCTTAACAGGGATACTTTCTGCACATTTAAAAAAGACTGAAAACACTACAGTAAAAGGTACCTCCTTCTCTTTTCCCTTTCCAGTGATCAACAAATATATGAACACCAGAAACTTTAGGAAAAAAAAAGGCAATTTATATGCCTAAAATCAAGCAGTTATTAAGTATTTATATGCTCAATTACAAGTTCCAGCCTTTTTTTCCCCAAGCTACCAGATTTTACTTCTGCAGACATAATTTATTTTTGAATTTGCTGCTTTCTAAATTGTAATTAAATGTTCCTAGTGCTACTGAGCCAGACCCTACAGATGGGTTTATTCTAGTAGGCACAGAGAGATTCACTTGTAGTTCAACTTTATACAACAAGTAATTCTTATAACAATAACTGAAGTAGAATACTAAATCCTTTCACTTTTGATCATAGCCTCTGGATTATGTCTCAATAGCCCTGTAATTCCTATGGGGTTAGCTGCTTGGTCTTGCATATGTATACAACATTTTAGCATAAAACTAATCAGATTTTCAACATTTAAAAAAAAATAATTACATTTATAGAATCTGCTTCCTCCATCTCCTAACAGAAGGAAATACGTAAGTACCATGTGTCTGATCAATACAGCAGCAATGCTGCGTCTCCCTTTCTCTCTCTCCACACACAGCTGGCAGTGACACATCCAGCTTATAATCAATGAATCAATCACATTAGATTGATTCTCCCCCAAAATACTCTTTAGTGGAAACTTTTTTTTTTGTCCACCACAGGTCAATGTGACTCTCACGAAGTTCAATATGCAAACTGAAAAATTCGCACCTACTCTCATATTGGCACTAAGAACATTTTATAAAAGGAATTGTCCGAAGGACAAACATGAATGTATGTGCAAAGAGATGGCGAATGCATGTAATTTAAAGCCTGAAACCTACATTAAAAAAATGTGCTATTACAACAGAAAGCTACATCCATGGAAAAAAAAATGGGTTAGAGCTTGCAGCCTGAGAACCAACGGCTTACGCTGTTTTCTATGCAATGCAGGCTTCCTAATATTTATCTTCGCAGCAGTACTTCCCTAGATTACAAATATTTTTGTGCTAACAATTATTTTGCTGTAAACACGAATGTGTGCTTCCTTTTGGCACTGAATTCATTAAAAAGGTGCGATGGGGCAACTAGAATTAAATTGCTGTCCAGCCTGGTGAACAAAAAGCCATGTCTTGAGCAGTTAAATCTTTTAACAGGACTCTGTCCTGTTGACAGCTATTCTCTTCAGGATTTGTCTCCACCAATGACACAGTCCTAACACAGGTAGCACCACAACAGGAATGTAAAACTGTTATTATAACAACACAGCAATGGGGGAGAACCCATGATTATCGAGGAACAAACGATGCACTGTGTGATACCATGGTCCTGCTCCTCTGGATCCTGCTGATGTTTTAATGTTTCCTAAGCATGGTTTTCAAGTAACTGCTTTTAACCACTGCTGAAAAGCTGGACTTCTTTTCCACGCCCTCTTGTGCCTTTATCTCTCAGTTTTGTCATGGGACCCCAAAGTTGGCCTCACTGTATTGAACTGGTGTGTCGCCTGCATTTCACTACTTCACTTGTGCTCTAAATGAGAGACAGACAGACAGACTTCTTCAGCTTCCACACTTGCTTCATACCTCTGGAAGAAGGACCTCGTATAAAATATAGCTATACTGTCTTGGAAAAATAAAGTGCAATTATGAGTTTGTTCACACCATTTAGCGGAGTGATGTTACATAAAGACGGTGGGTTTAGCTCTACAGATCTCGTCAAGAGGAGCAGGCTGTCTTGTAAAACTGTCAGTATTCCCTACTGCAGGCGCAGGCGTGGGTATACACCCCGGGGAGAAGATTAACATTGAATTCTCTCCTGTCCTCAGTTTTTCCCTGCTTCTGTGATGCCTGCCCACCCAACTGTCCCTCCTCTCCAAACAGACAGACTCTGCCTGCCCCTCCTCACCGCACCAAAGGGGAAGAGACCGCAATCTGTCACTGACAGCTTGTCTACGTGACAAAGCAGACGGGTACAGCTAGAGTGGAACTATTGTTTACATTGTTCTGTGTGCAACGGGACCAGTGTAGCCAGGTTTCCTATAGATACACCTTCCTGTTCCCCTTCTCTATGGCAATCGTCCCAGCTCCTAACCAGTATCCCTTCTGACATCCTTTTTAAAAAAATTTCCTTCTCTGCTGTAGCTCTTTTCCTCCCCTTTCTTCCTCTCTGTCTCCTCCTCTTCCTCCTTCCACACATCCTCTGAGATGGACAAGGGGCAGCTTTTGTTTCTGCTTGTACTAAGCGCTGGCTTCTCTGTCTGGGCTGCCTGCTGGCCAGACACGCAGTGAGCTCACACTGCAGCTCTTCTCTACAGGCGCTGTTATTCTTAATCCTTCACCTCTAACTGGCTACTAATTGCTAGGAAAATGGTAGTTATTTAACAATTTTGACACCTCTTTCCCTCTGTTACATTAGCTTGAAACTGGGCACAAGTTACTGGGAGGGACATCTGAAGGATGGTGCAGCTGAAATACATCCCAGTCAAACACACCTTTACGAAACCTGGCTAAAAAGAATTGATATAACAGAGATGCATCAAATTTTTCATGGATATCTACTGTACCCAGAACTGTCAGAGTATACATGATTAATATTTATAGCAAATGACTATTGTTCAGAAGTTTCACTGTGGAGAACACTGTGTGTTTTTCACATGCATGTTTTTTGGTAGTTATAAATCCTCCAGACGGAACAGCTTTTAAATTCGTACCAAAATACAGCCCACTGAATGACAAATATCCCTTAGTTGAAATATTTAAAGACATACTTTTGATAAGTTTAGCTTTTGCAGACAAAAGATAAAGACTCACTAAAAATGCAACATTATATCAGAAAATAATATGCGCCGACTGAAATAGTTTCTCTTTTGCCTTTCCTGTGACTGGACAAATCATGAGAGAACAAGGAAACAGCTGGTTAAACACAGATGAATCATAGTGAAAAAGCACACAAACAGAGATTAAAAAAGTCGTTTTTGCTACAGACCACTGGGACTGAAATCCTCTTCTTTCAAATAAGACACAATTAGGAAAGGAAGAAGGCCTCCCACATGAAACACCTGTAAAACTAATTCCTATGAAAGGCACAGTAATGCAACAGACATACCGTCTTCACTAGTATGGGGCTCTGTACTTGCATCCTGGTCCACTTCCTCTAATGTACCATGTTCGCTGTATGGGCTGTCACTGAAGGGAAACAAAAGGTCGAGCAGAGAGAGAAACCACAGCATGAAAAGGATTCTTCAGTGGGCATTAAACCCCAGTCCCTTTCTCCCCCAGTCCACTGGGCGTAACTGATGTCCTCCACACATACCAAAAATATGCCCTGTCCCCCACCCTGAGATTATTTATTCTTACAATGTTGTAAAGCTATGTGCAACATAATTCTCATGTCATGCTATGAATACACAATTACTGAAGAAGTCTACACACCTCTCCTTCAAACACCTTCACTTACTAAGAAGTTCCCAGAACCTTTGAATCCTTTCCCTTATGAAAAGGGTGTGTATGTTGCTAAGAGAGGAAAGGAGCAGGGGGAAGGTATGATAAGCTGAAATTTGTTAAGATGGTTCACAGCCAGACAGCCAGTTTCTGGCTGTGTGCTCTGCATAGTACACCTGGAATTCTGGCTGTGTCTGGCTGAACATAAGGGCAGCTTCCTCCACAAAATGTTGTAGGGAATCTCATCATAATTGCCTTTGCTTCATGTTTTTTACAGCTAACACTTTCGTATGTGAACCTAAATGCTCTTCTCATTTATCTTCATACTTCTATTGTGTGCAAAAGTCATTCTGTATCACGGGAGTTATCCAGACAACCAGTCTAATGATTTTGTTAAGGAGATAGAAGGGTAATATTCTGACTTACCAGTAGTCATCTCCAGCCATGCATTTTTCATACACTGGGCCATCAAGTTCTTTAGCATCTGGAAAAATAGCCTCATGATGGATGATGATAGTTTTGATTATCTCATTCACGTGTGCCTGACAAGACACCTGGTCTTGTATGTCTGGAACAGGCATCAGGGTTGGCCCAAAACAAATAGCCAGGTTGTACGGATCCATCATGTTTTCATCGCTGTACTGTGAAAGGCTGTTATAACAGAAAAATCAAGAAAAATTGACTTTTCCACTGCAACTAACCTTATTCTGAAAACTGGAGAAACTTTATTTTCCATCACAACTTGGAGATTTCCTGTTCCCCTTGACACTTAGTACGACATAACCCGACAAATAAAAAAAGGGGATTTCTTCAATAGGCTATACACATTATAAAGTGAGTTTATAGCACATGTATGTATGTAGATGGATGTGTTCGTACGCTATTGTGTTTAGTGTACCCTGACTTAATGGGCTAATGTAAAATGCATCAACTGCTGCTGCTTCTATCTCATCAGTGCTTACCCTTGGAGGCCCAAGTGGACTGGATCCAAAATGGATCATGCTTATCATTTCTCATCAGACACTGATGCACCTCTCCCATCAACTGGCTATAGAACTTAGGCAGAGCGAATTGTTTTCTGGAGGCTGGTGAGTTTCTGGATCTTGCAAAGGCTCCTGTGACTTCTGGTTTCTTTTTTTACCATATAACCTAAATTCCCTGAGTGCTTTGCCTTCTGCCCATGAACTCCCATACGGGTTTCATTTTGGAAGCAACCAAACAAAAGGTGTTAATTGTTCTTATTAACCAACTTCTGCAAGGCCTCTTTTCCTCCAGAAAATTCAACATTACTAGTTTTCAATTTTGATATTTTTAAAAGAGAAGTTGCTCTTTATTCCCTTGTTAAAAATCATTGGCATTTTTGGTCAAAATGCTGGCTTTTGAGTGGTTCTGTGCAAGGCCAGTCAAACAGAACCTGAAGCACTGGGATACCTCAGTGTTGTTCTGCACTCTGAAGCAGCATATGAATTAGTATGTCTGGTTGTGTTTAAACACAGCATCATATTCCCTTTAGAAAGCGAATTTTAGAGAGTGTACGTGTACAAACAATACAAACCAAAGAGGCAAATGACTTCTAAATGACTCCATAACTAGTTTGTAAAATTAATCATGCTCTCCTCTTTCTTGTGCTATGATTTGTTATCATATCCCATGTGTTAATTGGAGACACCTTGTTCTACTGATTTATGAGGTGGTTCAGCCTGTATATGTGTACAAGAATGTGTAAAAAAGATGATCATTCTGAAACATGTGAAGTTCTGCTGGTGGCTGGTAACGTGGTGCTCCTCAGGGCTCAATACTGGGGCTGATACTGTTCAACATCTTCATGAATGGCCTAGACAACAGAATAGGGTGCACACAGCCAGCTTACAGATGATGCCACACTGTGGGGGACAGCAGATATGCTAAAGGGCAGGGTTACCATTTAGAAGGACGTTGACAAGATGGAGGAATGGATGAACAGGGATTTCATCAAGTTCAACAAGAATGAATGCAAAGTCCTGCCAGTGGGATGAAATAATCCCATGTATTATTACAGTCTGGAGATTATTACTGTTAGATATCAGCTCCCAAGGAAAAGTACTGGGAAAAGCACTTCTTGGGCAAGAAATTGGATGTAATTTAGCAGCGTGTCTTCCAGAGATGAAGGCTAGTTACATATGTGTCTCTATTAGGAAAAGCAAAGCCAGCAGGTCAAGGGAATTGATTATTCCCTTTCCACTTGGTGCTCATGAAGTCAAGACAAAGCCTTGAGCAACTTTATCTAACTTTTGAAGCTTAGAGCAGGTCACTAGACCAGATGACATCAAGCCATGAGGTCTGATGACTTCATGTGGCCAAGCAGGCCTAACTGCATGTGCAAAAAGCAGACCTGGATTTACAGAAAGTCAAACTATGGGAATGTTTTTCCTGTGGATGCACCAGGAGCAGTTTGGAGGCATATGAGATTTAGCCTGCTTTCTGAATTGCATTCCTGTGGAGAGCGCAGATGTAGCTAACATGACCATGTAACAAGTACAATGTCACATAACTGGCCAATCTGTGTATCTAAGTAGAGGAGAAGCTGCAATATAAGCCTATGAGATATTTACACAGTGTCTCTATCGAGGGATGAATTCATGTTTTCAATGAACGGTTATTTTCATGAAACTTTAGATCTCTGCCTCTCTTTTAAATATTGCTTGAAAGTGGTTCAGAAATTCCTAGAAGAAAGGAAATGGGAACAGCTGTGAATACAGGCACGCTCACATAACCTGGCTGCAAGGACCCTGTTTCTATAGGAACAGACAGGATGGATGAAATGGGGAAGGTCATGAAGACAGAATGAATCAGCAGAGGGCAAATTTAGAAAAAGAAAAAAAGAGGAAAAGGGCAATATGAAAACAGATATAACAGGAAACAGACAATATGGCAGCAGAAAGAGAAAAGCTAGAATCAGGGCAAAGTGCACAAGCAGCAAAATTTGCAGTGAAAATACTGGGGTCAGCAAAACTGGAGAGGGCTGTGAAGGACTAGAAGGAGAAACACAGTGCAATTGCCCAACCTGTCTTTTATTTTCTCTTTGCGAATGAAGAATTTTTTCTGGGACGATAAAGACACGAACACCCCTTCCCCTTTCTCACGCAACCCTCCTTGCAGCAGCTGCCTCTGTTTTGCAATGTGAGAACCAAGCTACCTTATATCAAAGCATACACAGGGGATGTACGTTCTCTATACAGGTAGCCCTATTACCAGAAAATAGAAACAGCAACACAGTGTCCCACCCTGGCAGTACCTAGCATCAAATAGGTAGCCTGTGCTGCTTGAATATACTGTTTATTTTTCCCATCAGGAGATTAAAATCAGCTTGAGATAAGGAAAAAAAATATTCTACTTTTAAATTACCTAAATTATTTTTAATGTAGTTACGGTTTTTATCTGTTATTTTTCTTATTGGCTTATTTTGTTAACAGCTTTAATGCTGTATCCTGCACTCCCCATTTCAAACAACACTTTAATCTGTCTTATTGCAACCTTGCTCATTTTTACACAACTAGCATTTTAGTTTGAATGGAAACTGGTGTTTTCCTTCTATTTTCATTGCCAATTAGAAGCTAATATTTTGTGTTACATGGAGCTTTAATGTAAATTCTACACAGAGTATGAGTAAATCCAAAGAACTTCAGTACCAGCAGAGGAAGGCAGATAAAGATACAGTATCTTGGGGAATGATAACGCACTTACTGGTTGAGGAAGGCGAAGAGGTATCTCATCACTATAAGGACCGACCTGGGCAAAGTAAGGAGGAGTTTGCGTATGTGAAGAGCCCTCTCATAGAGATTGTCTATTCCTGCAAACAGAAGAAAATATTTTAAGTTCCCTTTCATATGGTGGTCTAAAATAGCATTCAGTCAGTTTACTCAATTTACTTCGACTCTTTACTGTCACGTCCCTAGAAAATATCTTCTCACTTTGGCCTATTAGAAAAATAAGATGTAAAAGTCCTTCTCCCTCTCATTAAAACTACACAGTTTAAAAGTAACATCTTTAAATATAAGAAGTCATAAATCTGCCTAAGTCACACCCGGTGCCACTTGCTGACCTGGACAGCTCACAAAACCACGATATCCATACATAAATCCAAGGCACCAAGGAGAGATGTTTGCCATCAGTTTCAAATACAGACTCATTCTCTTTATTTGAATGTTCATATATTCAGATATAATATTCCAATCGCTGAGCTTCTCTAATGAGTTTTCTTAATCAAATGTCCAGCTATGACCCTCTTAATGGCAAAGTAGGAGAAAGGCCTTATGTTTTACAGCATGTAAGCAACAAACACAAAGATCACATCTATTTTCCCAAAATTCATCTGAAGCAGCAAAACAAGGTCAGCTTAATAAAAGCATCAGTTCTTAATGTCTTATAACAAGGATGTATCATCTTCTATATTGGTCACAAAGATTATGTGGCTCCAAGTGGCGTAGTGATGGGATAAAAGAATAAATTGTTTTTCAAAACAAGTAACATCTCAATTTTTTACTCAATGTGCTTTCTGTGTAAATGACACTGTTAGAAACAACCTAAAATTTCAGTAATGCTTTTTACATCAGCCTAGAAAAAATGCTGCGATTCACAACATCTAGGGGGAATCTTATCAGACTACAGAAATACTGTCCAGTGGCACTGAAATGGATATTCAGAAATTTGGAAATGAGAAACAGGAACTGATTCCAATATCTGAAAAGCCATTTGTACTGCAAAATGGGATATTTAACAGCGCACATTTAAAGTAATTACTTACATACAAACATGATAACTGTAAACAGAATTCCTGGTGTTTATTCCTGCTCTTTGGTATGGCTGTTTCTACCAATCAGCATTTACTTGTAGATGCAAAATGTGTGCTGACTTACGTTTCTCAGAAGAACAACTGGTATCTAGTAATCAGTATTTTGGTACCAAGACGTAAGCATAAGCAGAGCATGACGGCAGCGAGACTTCTGTTTACCACACAGACGTGCTGTACTTCATTAGGAAATGCCAGTGTGGTAAACTAAGGGGGAAAACCTGTCCCCACACCTGCATTTAGAGGAGATGCCACTGTCTCAACAGCACTAGTGTGACGAGGAACAGAAGATTTTGGTATGGGGTGAAGCTCGGCCCCTTGGGAGTTTCTGCAGAAGGAGAACAGCCCACCACCACTGCTTGCACAAAGAAGCCCACTTGGATTGTGGTATTTACTGCGGGAGCAGCAAAGTGAAACTCCTGTGCGAGGTAAAATCCTATTCCCTAGCGGAGCGGCTGAAGGCTGGAGTGGTGTCCCTGATAAGATGCCACTGACTGCCACAGAGCTGGTGGGGAAAAAGACTGCTGACAAGTTGTATAATTTACAACCTAGTGAGTCACACTGAACACAAACGTTAGCTGAAGACCAGTTCAAGCCATTACACTTTCTGTAATGGAGTATGGGACTTGAAATTTATTTTTATGTTAAACCTGGACTGCATGAATCAAGAAGTATTCCTGGTTACTGGTTAAGAAATGGAGTGCATGGCAGGGATGTGCTAAGCCTGGGAGCTCCTCGCACAGTGAGGATCTGCAGGGCAACCACACTTCTCCTCTCCCTTTCCAGTGCATACCATATCTTGGAGATGCCAATACTATGGACCCTCACTTCTGCACTGCAGTGCCACACTGCTGTTCTGCAGAGCCCACAGACACCAGTTTCAATGCAAGGCCTTTCTCCACCTGCCTAAACTAAGCAATGCTCCAAAACTAAGTGGAAGGAGCCTGACCTTATCTTCAATTCCCCAAATTCCAACAAAAGCAGCTACCATTAAAGCTATCAGCACCTTGTGACTCTCCAGCTCAGCCGACCTTCCCCCTGAGAAGCTTGTCTCCGAGCCTCTGTACACAGAGTTGTAGGTCTGGGTGATTTTGAGCCTGCGTGCGTGTGTGCAGGTGGATTTTCTATGGAGTGGGGCTGAGGGAGGAAGGTCCAAAGATGCTTTGGTTACGTCTTTCAACGCTCCTGCCTCAGCAGCGCTGCTGTGAGGTGCTGTGGCACAGCTCCTCTCCAGCCTTTCTGCCCTGTGTGCTGGATGTGGGAAGCTGGAGGGAAGTTGTGATGCAGCACCAAGACCTGTCTTCTGCACTAAAGCCTTTCCTCGATAATGCCTTGTGCTACAGACCTGCCTCTTCCAGCCAGTTCTGGAGACCAGCCCTGGACCAGGTCCAGTCATCGCCAAACTCAAATCAGACCCGAGAAATGCACTGGCTGGACTCCCAGGTGGGTCCAGCAGCTCCTTCCAGCAGTGTGCTGCCTATCCGGGTGCAATAGCTCTGTCTAAACTAGTGACCAAACCAAGATGGGGCACAGTCTTGAACACTGGCAGGCAGCTACCCCACGGTAGTTACCACACTCTCCAATGTGCTTGTGGTCTGTGCCAACTACAACTCTTCCAAGCAGTTCCTAGACATGGTTCACAGGATGCATGAGCCAGGAACTGGGCCCAGTAGGCGGCACGGACAGGGCAGAGTGGGTACAGAGGGTCTGGCTGTATGGCCATGTATTGAGCTATCCCAGCTGCCCTGCTAGGAGTGTGATCAGTACTAAGTTCTAGCAGGTCACCTCTGTACTGTGGCAGCTACAAGCTATACATGCTGGAATAAGGTGTGTGTATTTCCAATACCTTCCTGGTAACCCGGTCCCAGTTTCCATGAAAGCCCCTTTATTGAAAATCCAAACTACTGCCAAGTGGTAAATTGGTGTGCTTTCCACGTACCTTCAAAAAGCTTGTTTTTCTTTCTCAGCACTGATTTGGTTTAAAGGAGATAGGTAATAATGTTATGTATTTACGTGCTGCTTTTAAATGAGGAGCCAAATTTCATAGTTGCTTCTGTGTATGCAGCGCGTGAGTGTTTGGGTATGTAGGAAAGAAGGGATGAATACAGTGTGATCTTTCTGCATCCAGACAAAAAGAATTTACAGCTCTGCTTCTTCCCATGAAGAGTGAAGAGAAATCATTACTTTGCCTCCACCGGATTTTCTGAAGGGAGCCTTGGGGCAGAACTGCCATCCGGGCTGCAAGCTGGCTGCTGCAAAGAAGCACTGGCAACCCCAACACCGCAGAAAGCTGGTTGTGTCTCCCCTCTCACAGCACTTCTGTTGGAGACCCTCTTTTCATTACTCTGATTTTCAAGAACTGTCATTAGCCCGACCTCAGCGCCTGGTGACGTATTACCTGTTTCTCAGATAAGAAAACCAAAGTACTGATATTACATGGCTTGTCCTAATAATGCAATTAGGCGCCAAGCAGAAATAGACATCAGGGGATTTGAAAACTGGTTCATTACTCTAATGATATCATGAGAGTCACATCCCTGAACACAAGCAACAGGACAAGCCTCTGGCAAAGCCAAACACACTGAGAACTAATGTGTTTTATCTGACTGGAGCGAGGGAGGGAAGGGAGATCTGTGTGAAGGACACATGAATATCAACCACAAATCAAGACGACCATCAGGTAAATTTCACAAATAGAAATGGTTATTATTTTCTAGTTCCCTGTTCTCAGAGCAGAGCAAAACTTTTGGAGCTCTGGTCTGACACACCTGCCTTCCAGACCCGTCTCAGCCACAGGGGTCAAACCCACAAGCAGGAGAGCTTCCTGCCAGTCAGAGGAGAAGGTGTTTGGCATGGGAACACTGTGCTCCTGTCAAAGTGGAGCTACGGCGCAGCCAGGAGCACAGGAGACATCTGTGGGGTGAAACAAGAGAAGGGGAAGAGGCCAGCTTCTGGGGCTTCCTGACTATAGCGCTCTGTGGAAGAGTTGGGCACCTGTGCCCAGAACTATTAATGTATTTTTATCAGACAATAATAGAGCAAAGCACCCTAATAATATAAGGAGCTTGGTTTTCTGTGTATCCATAAAATTATCTAGCATCTAAGCATCACAGGTGTTTAGGATCTAAGGAGCCTCCACCAGCTCCTACAAAAAAAAGAAAAACAGGGAGCCTGGAGGACTCTTCAGATATCATTTAAGTTAAAGTCTCACACTTTGACTTCACCTTAATCACCTCTGAGAGATGTCTGTCCAACCTGTTCATAAAATCCTCCAAAGAGGCAGATCACAACCTCCACAAGAAAATTTGTTGAGAGCAATGTTGCATTGCTCTTGGAAAACATTTGTTTATTGATCTCTCACAGACTTCCCCTGCAAACACTCCTTGTCCTTGAACTGGATGAATGAATCCAGCTGAGACTAATGTCGTTGCATAAATGAAAGAATTACTTATCAGCTAGCTGCCTCTCTGTCAGCCACGGGCTAAGGCCCCGTTCTCAATAGCATGAGACAGGCATAAATCCTAACTACTCAAGCCTTAAAAGGTATGATCTTCATCCTTCAAGAACACTGGAACCTGCTCTGGAGAGGTGGTGTCACCTTTGCGTACTGCAGAGACACACAGAATAAATGAATGTCCACTTTTCTCTTCCATGAGAAATAACACATTTTAACCACCTGGTGACTCACAATGAGGTTTTTGCAAAGGCAGACTCTAAAGTGAAACAGATCAAAAGTGAACAATCTGCCTCAGAAAAGTAAAGAAAACCTGAGAGGCGAGAGAACATAATTACTAACACAAGCCCACAAAAAAAAATAAAACAAAACTAAATTATAAATAAAGACAGGGATACATTCATCCTAAATAACATTGAGAAAATGTAAACTGAAGTTTAATTAAGCAATAATCCTGAAGTAGTGGAGCATGTAAAAGGCAATAAATATTCAAATATATAAATGCAGCGCTTTGGTGATGGAGAACAAAAGACCTTTGCAAGACAGCAGTTGCTGGTGGTTCCGACGTATTTTGGGCCAACTGGACAGCCACATGCCTTTATCACTCTGGTTTAGTTTAAAAATGCTACAAAAGCACTGTACTTTTCCTGGTCGTGGTTCTACACATGGTCTCTGGTGGAGAGATACGGTTATCCAACGAGGAGAAGACTCCGCCTGGGAGCAGTCAGAGTTCAGAAACATGAGTTCTGTATTCATAGAACCATAGAATGGTTTAGGTTGGAGGGGACCTTAAAGATCATCTAGTTCCAACCCCCCTGCCATGGGCAGGGACACCTCCCACTAGACCAGGTTTTTCAGAGCCCCATCCAGCCTGGTTGTGTCTTCTTCTACAATGCTCTGTTAACAGGTAGCCTCCATGGGCCATTCTCAGAAGTAACAAAAGAAATGCAAACATTTTGGAAAGGGAAAATATTATTGAACAGAACATGTGGAAGGAGAAACCTAGTGTCAGCAATGAATGAATTGTGCTACACTAAAAGCTGGTGCTGTGCAAGCTAAGCATATTTCACAGGCAAGGGGAGCACAAAGGAGGAAGAATGCAAACAATAGTAATGATGTAAGCTATCTCTCTCCTTTAGGACCACTGTTTTGAAGGATAAAATCCAACGTGGTATCTCTGTGTGGGGGTCACTCGCTACTTCCACTTGGAGTGGCGCCTACCAGTAACAGAGTGAATGCCTAGTGCTTATTTTACACACACGCTGAACGTCAAATGGGATTGAGTTACACTTGCAGATGTAATTTTTATGGTCAATTTGCAGCTGACAAGTAATCCACATGAATATGTATTAGTGCTGAAGTTAACAATTTGTGCGTCTTTCCACTTTGGTAGATGGGTGCAATCCAACTCAAAGATACGTGTACATTAACTCAGCAGTGCCACTTACAGCTCTTTCACATCTATTTAAGAAGGCATTACAGGAGGACAAACACAACGGTCTCCACTGCCACTTAGGGAAAGAAACAGTTGTCATTTTATTGAAACTTTTTTAGGAAGAGTTGACAATTCAGAATATAGGTTTTTTACTTTTTAAGTAATGGGCAATAGTCTGGAAAAGCAATAAAGTAATTTCCTTTCATAACATTTATGCCTGTAGGTAAACAGACACTGCTGGCAGCAAGGGACTGAAATGATGAAAATCGGACGGAAAAAAGATCTAAGTTTTCATCCATCCTGGCATCTTAGTATATCAAATTTAAGGCAAGGGAGATGAAACGAAGAAGAACTATAATGGCCTGAGCAGAAGCTAAGCAGTCTGGGTAGCTGAGATGTGTCTGGTACTGCGCTGCACAGCTATGTATGTAAAAGTGAACTGTAATTCGTGTGTATAAGAACTCACAGCAGGAGGGGAACTGCAGTCCCCCAGCAGCGAAGGTGGATTACGGCCAGCCCTAAGCACAGCTTCAGTACCCTCTGCTTCCATGTAACTCCTGTCACAAATATTTCGCTTGTGTTTGGCCCAATCTGTTTCTAGAAGTGTAGTGCNCCCCCCCGCCTCCTTATTCTACCCTCTGGATTGCTGAGTGCTGCTGGGAGCAATAGCAGCCGCTCCTCTTGCTGAGGCCCATAATCAGATGGATTCTTTACGTCCTGTCCTACCTTTCATGCTTGCTCTGGAGAAGTCATAATTTGGCCCAAATTTTATCTAAACCAGTTCATAAACCCAAACAGCACACCATTGTTCTCATGAGTCTAATTAATACAAATTGCCCTAAAAGTCACAGTCATTTTGCACTGTTTCCACTGTATTTGCAAAAGGGAAAGCATTAAATCACAATGCTCTATTTCATTTGGAAATATATGCATAAATGCAAAGGAATTCCTCAGTGGCTGTTCTGAGGAAAGGTTCATTTTGCAGCTGTAGCCTCAATTATGCTTGACATCCATAACTAAGTACTTCAGTTTCAAGGGGTTTTTCACTGGCAACATTACATTTCCATATAAAATGTGTGACACGCTGCCCTTTTCCAGTTTTATGTGAACATTAACTTTACAAATTTGCTTTCTCCCTCCCCCCTTTTACAACAATTTCTGCCAACGATTAAAAAAACCACAGTGACATTTATCTTGAAAAACTATTTGAAAATAACTTAATGTTTATTCCTTTCCTCACTGTTTATCAGACAGTGAATGCAATACAAATTAAGAGTATTTAAACCCTCTTAATTAAAAATGTGAAAGCTTTCTGGACTTTACATATCAACTGTGATCTAAAGAAGTTACAGTAACGTGTGTGTTCTCACAGAGGAAAGGGAGTCTGACCCTGCTCCCATTAACATGAAGACCAACATACTCAATATGTGAGGCCACATGAGCACAGAAAAAGAAACTAATGCAACTATGACAGGTTCAAAGTCTAAAGTGGGAAAAAATCTTGCCTAGACTGTCTTACTTTTTGCAAGATATACAAAGCGTTAAGGTTAAAATGTAGCAATTGAAAGGGTCTTTGAGACAGACCGTTTTTGATAGTATGTGCCACATAGGTGCTATTTAAACTAAACCGTGACAGGTAGTATATTCTGAAAGGCTTGTTGTTTTTTTCAATAAATAAACACACAACATCGTATTCCCTGCAAGCCACCTTATCCCAGGAAGTAGTGGACCACTTAACGAAGCGCATAGACTAGGTACACAGCTGTAAAAACACTCCACCTCAGGCTTCTCAGATAATCAGAAGATGCACACACATTGTTCCCAGCATGTGGTTCTGGGGCTGGCTGTGGGTGCAAGGCACAAGAGCTGTTTCTTTCTCTCCTCACGCCACATTCAAACCCCCCACTGCGACAACACAAAGTAAACCCACCCCAATGTGCTCAAAGAGAAAAGTCCTTTTGTCCTGCTGTGTTCCAAACTTACCTCTCCTCCCTCTGCTGAAGGAAGGCATTGACATGCCATTTCAGAGTGCCCTAAAGATAACCTTGTGGAGACCAAACCAAACCAAACAACAAAAAAATTATCCTCCCCTGGCTGCCTCCAAAACCTGCCAGAAACAGATTTGAGACACTTACAACACATTATCAGGCAGAAAATCCTCTGCTTTCTTCTGTAACAGCAACCGCAGAAGCCAAATCTAGCAAAACTACTCAGTCATTACACCTCGTTTTGACAAGCTGTCGTAGAGATGATAATCCAGACTTACGACAGCCTCAGAGAACGGCTAGTCTAAACCAGGATCAGACGGCAACACCTCTTTCCCAGCAACTGTCCCATTTAAAAATGTGCCTGGGAAAAGCAGTGACTTTGTTCCAGGCTATTGACTCTTACTGATTTCAGCTCTGCTGGATGATACTATTATTTAAAAAACCCGGGTTGTCAATTCTTTCACAAGAAAATAATCCACTGCCTGCCTTGAACATGCGTAGTTGGACATCCTCTGAGGAAACTGAGGCCTAAGGCTAGGGATCTAGTATTCATTGCCATTTTTCTTGACGTTCTTATGAACAGAAAACCATTTTGGGATAACTGAATTGGATCCCTCTCAGACAGTGATGCTCTGAGAGGCTGGTGAATCCCTACCGCCTGTGCAGGTGCCACGTACACAGACTCAGTCCATTGAACTTCTGCCCCTTTTTACAAATTCCCCATCTTGTCTTCAAAAGCTTCAATGGTGAACGGAAACTTTTCGAAATCACCGAGGTTCCTCTTCTTGGAACACAGAAGAACATTGGTTGCTTTGGGCAAATATTTTTCGCATCTCCTAAGCACTCACTTGTATCATCTCTGTAAGCCAAAACCTCATTCTTGATATTTTACAATTCTATTTAAAGCTCTTTAACACAGCCGAGTACAATACCATCTCCACATATAAGAACCACCATTTCTATTTTTCTTTATGCTTAGTCAAAATAATAAAGTCATAAAGCGATCCAATGGGCAGAATCTGACAGCAGAAATTTTGAAAAGGAAATCTGGTACAAATGTTTAACGATGAAAGTGATTAATCATCTGAAGAGCTTATCCAAGAATGTGGTAGATTTTCTGTCAACTGAAGCCATTAAATCAATAAATTTTTCCAGCAGACATGCTTTAATTCATCCAGAAGTTATGGAAATCAGCACAGGTTTATTAGGTAAAGTTCCATCATCCCTGTCATGCAGAAAATCACTCAGTCAAAACGATCCCCTTTTAGATTTCAATTTCTATGACTCGCAGACATTTTCTGGGCTGTGGCACTGCAGTGAGCTAAAGCTGAACTCAGGCAGAACCAAGATTATGCTTCCTAAAGAGACATTGTCCCCCTCGGCATCCCCCTTTGCGTGGGATCAGACTGTTAAACTGCGGCTTTGAGGTCCTGCAGGACTCCTTAGTACCACCGACTCTGTAAATAGCAGCAGCTGCAGAAAATCCCGCAAAAAACCAAAACAAAATATTGCACATAGACCTGGTCACAGGGATCCAGGTATTCGTAGCCTGCAGGCTGAATTACTGCAATCCTCTCTATCTGGGAAGGAAAGCACACAAGTTGGGTTCCCCCGGCAGGGAGCAGAAAAGCCCATCTGCTGGCCAGCCCAGGACACTGTGTACATATCCATCTGCGGCCCTGACTGCTGGGCTCAGACCCTTTTGCCAAAATAACACAGTTCAGAGACATCCTGCCCTAATTAATAACCCCCAAGGACGGGCCCTCGTTACCTGTGAAACTGCCTCTCTCTCCATTCATCTAAAGCAGGCAAGTTACAAAGGAAGGGTTGAAAGGAGGAAATTCTCCCACAAAGCTAGCACCTCTGACCACTTCTAATGGACCCACAGGGAACAGTAAGCCTACTGATGGTTGGCTTGGCCTCACCTCTCCTCAACATCTGCAGGGATCTGTGAACTAGAAGGGGTTTTCTGCGTGCCAGAGCAATTCACTCATCCACTGAGAACTTCCTAAATTACTACAACCTGTCTGTGTCTGGCTATGAACACCAGCAGTGCACAGATGCACACAGCGCTCCTCCTGGGCATCCCATTACAGTGTGGTCATGCCCGTGTTTTGGAAGGCAGACTGGGCTCTTCTGCAGACAACCAGCACTCATCTGCTCCCCTCCATTCCTGCAATGAAGGGTTTTCCTGGTTGGATTGGGGGTTTTAAGCTGAGCACAATAAAGGTCGAGAACCACACAATATCGAGCAGTTGGTTACTTATTCACCAGTGCCAACTCCAAGCTGCGGGGCATGAAAACCTTTGTGGAAAGTATCATACTCTGTTTGCACAGTCATGACTTCATCCTCTTCTGTCTGCCCCAGCGCACGGAGGAAAATAATAATGCATTTAAATTTAACTACTTCTTGTATACAGGAAGATATTCTTCCTGCCCTATTAAACAAAGAGTTGTACTGTACCTTAATCCCACTGGAAAAAGGGAACAACCACAGCTGCAAGTATGACTAATAAGTGACCGAGACTGTTACAGATGGCAAACAAATTGTCTCAGGAAAATCTGTGAAGTTAGCTCTTTTTTTCAGGCTGCTACTGTATATATGAAAGTAAAATTCTATTGAGAAAGAAACAGAGATTTCTACTTACTGATACAAGAAATAAGATCATTAAATCTTTCCTTAGGAAAGACAGGATTTTCCAGCCCTCGGAAATAGAGCTTCAGTACTCCAGCAACTGAGTTAATGTCATGGTTACTTTGGTCATCTGCCAAAGGATTTTCACCTTAAAAAGTAAATAAAATGAATGAAACACACATACAGGAGCATTCTTGCATGCAACATTTTTATAGGTGAATGACATTTTTGGGGTTTTTTGCTTTTAGTGTGTGGGAGATGGCAATGCAAGCATCCAAGTAAGATAATAAACACTGATTTAGAAATCCCAGGCTATGATTAAACTAAAAACTGCAGCCTAAATAAAGCTTCCTTTAAATTACATAACCTAGTGATCTCTTAGGTCCTGAACTTCCAACTAAGTATTTATGGACCTGTTATGATTCACAGATAGTAAAATAAAAAAGCCAAATGTTCTTATTGGATAGGGTTTCTCAGACTGTTCCTTGGGAGCTTACATAAAGCAAATATAGATAGACAATTCTTTGAAATGGAAATCTGTCTTTATTCTGAAAAACTAAAACATTCAGAAACATGTGCAATCATTTTGTGAAAACACTGTATGTGAATTGAAACCCTAAAGGCCACGACGGAACTATGTGCAATTTTAAAGACTTAATCTTTATTTTGAAACACTTTAAAATGTGTGTATCTTCCAGAGTAACACTAATTAGGAGAAGCAACAATAAGGCAGATTTAGAAGGTGGAAAATAGGAGTATGTGGCTTCAGTTATCATGTAAAAACAGCTCCTTCACGTTATCTTGTCAAAGACAAGATCAGGTTTAACAAGATATATAACTAATCCTGGGGAGAAAAATACTGTGCATATTATTTCATGCTTTTAGTCACAAGACTTATTGCTCCAAGGGTTTTCTCATTCACAGATGATCTGCAAAAGATTTTCCTGCAAATTAAAAAAAACAGCTTCTAAAACCCAAGAAAAGAGAATGTACGATTTAAAAAAAATGTAACTAGTATTGTTTTAACACAGGGTATTGCTGGATCCTGGCTCCCCTAGCAGAGCAATCCTAGGCTGGGTGTTGCAAGCCACTCGTGTTTAAAAAGCTGTTTTCACTTCCTGGTGTCTTTCCCATAATTCCTCCTCTGGGGCTGAAGTTTCCTTCGGGAATGAAAACAGTGGTTGAAAATGGAGTGACCCTTGCACAACCTACATTCTCATTGATTGTCACACCCCTTTGGCAGAGGTACCAGAAAGTTGAGCACCCGTATTCCAGAAGATCAAATAACAGGGTTCTCAAATTGCGTTAAGTAGTCTCTTGAACCTAATTAAAAAACGTAATCTTTCCTTTCTGAGGATCTTCAAAATAAAATACGGACAAACTATTATTTGCAGTTTATCATTAACAAAAGACTAAAACTTACA
The DNA here is from genome assembly GCA_013396915.1 of Stercorarius parasiticus. NCBI lineage: Eukaryota > Metazoa > Chordata > Aves > Charadriiformes > Stercorariidae > Stercorarius > Stercorarius parasiticus. The sequence goes on along the minus strand of VWZL01005521.1, from coordinate 684,496 downwards.
GTTGATTCAAGAGTGATCTGCCTTGTCTAAACAAAATGAAAAACAAGCTCAAGCTTCTAGGACATAACAGGGGAAAAACATGCATGTGCCATCATTATCTTTAAGCATACGATGGTGCAAAGTTTTAGATGGAGTACATAAAGTGCATACAAACTGCTTAAATAGCCAAGAAAATAATTAGAATTTAAAAGATTTTTAAATGTCAGATATTAAGGTGCTTGAATAAATGAAAATGCAATTACCTCTCTCAAATGAATTTTTAATATCATTGACTTCCACCTGGGAACCAGACACCCTAAAAATTCCCTGATGCTGAAGACCTGCAGCAAAGATGGGAGACAGTGGTGAGAAATGAATCTAGTTTTTAAAACACTTTTAATCTCTATTTTAAAAACAAAGCCGTGGTGGTAAATGCATTAAGCAAAAGATACACAAAAAAGTCTGGGCAGTAATGAAATGACGTAATATGTTTCAGAGCTTACCATATAAATTGATAAATCTGATACAGCTTTCCACAATGAGAGGAATGACTTGTCCTGAATCCTGGAAAAACAAGACCAGAAAGACTGAACTGCAGACCAGAAAGAGGAAACCTCCCTACTCTGGACTGAATGTGAAAATACATTTTCTTGGTCAATCCAGATGGACATACAGTGCTGGCAAAAAAACACATAAGAAAACATATATTTTCTAACAGAACTCTCTTCCCATTTAGGGAGGGAGGGAAAGAAATAGGTGAAGACAAAAGATTATGGTTCTTCATTAAAATAATTGTATTGGGAAATTCAGAGACTTCATTCTCTACCTCTGCCACTGTATCTGGCTAACACTGTATGTGACATCTAAGCTCATGCATGTGTTTCAGATTTTTGAAGCAAAATGAGTTAAAGCAGTGAATTTGCCTTTTAAAAAGTTTGTTATTAAGAATAATGACTCATTTTGAAGATGATCTCTCTGCATCCATTTAACTTACCTTTCTTTTCCTGGTGGAAAAAAATCCTACATGGACCTAATTACATAGGACCTAACTCCTTGAGGTGCTTTTTTTTTTTTGTGGTAAAAAATGTTGGTCACAAATAGTTGACAAGGCCTCTCCTGGACCTCCTGGACTATCAGAAAAGTTCTTGTAGAAGAGACATCGAATAACATTGCATGGGGTATACCAGGTGTCTCCCCTCCTGATCTGAGCACTCCTACGTGTTGTGCTGATTCGTGTGTCCTAACATAGGGCAGATGGTGGCTTGGCATGTTGTTTCAGGCTGCACTAACTTGCTGGTAATAGACTGGGTGGTGAACTGCAGCCACTTTGAGCCGAGCATGTGGTTCAGCTGCCTCTTCTGAAGGCAGAAAGGTATTGGGAAAGGGAGGTCACAGCCTACACCTCCCCACCTGCAACTGGCAGAGCTCAGGAATCAAAGCTCCTGGTCTCAGCCATGATAGAGCAGCAGGTCTATAGCTGTATCTTCAGTTACTTAGAGGAGTTTTAATAAAAGAGACAAAAATGCTTGTGATGGTAGGGGGAGAAGATGACTATACACTAATTTTCAGAGAGTTATTTGTCTTTTTCTTTTAAGCTGCTGATTTCCAAAAGAACTGTCACAGTCCTCTGACTCTGTTTCTAAAAAATGGATGCTTTACCCCAAGCACATTAATGACTACAAGTCATCGAATAACTATTAAGGACACAAATCATATCATTAAAAATTATTTAGAAAAGTTGGTGCTTATGCTGGAAAAATTGCTGTTTCATAAAGAATAGGTACCTTTTAAATTCTTGTCTTGGAAGCTATAATTTTTCTTTCCAAATGAATTTCAAATATGTAAACCCTCAGAGAATTGACTAATTCACTTGAAAGTTTAATATAAAACCAGTCTGTATTACAAAACCATGAATTCAAAAGCACCCTGTAACTCAGAATACACATTTCCTCTTACAAACTAGTCCTACATTTTCATGCTAAATTACACTAATGGGAAGTTTATGAATTAAGCCCAAGTAGAAGAAAAGCCAACTACTAAAAAAAGTTTGAAAAATAACACACCGTGAAGCAATGAAACAATGCACTTCCTGAGATAACCTAACCCCTGATCTTCTGTGAGCTCCATGTTGTTTTAGTGGGGCTTACAAAAGACTGTACCACAAATTATGCTATTTAAATTGCGACTTGTTTGTCTTTTAATTTAAAACCTAGCAAAGACTGGCTAGCCAAGAAATCAGTAATGACTGGGTGAGCATTTTCTGTTTGAGTTGTGTCATGATTCAGTAACAGCTGAATAAAAAAATCCCCGTGGAACAGGGCAGTTGCTAAAACCAGGAATACCGTCATCTTCACCAACACTGAGCAGCCTGGCCCTCCAAAAAAGCAGAGTATTAGGAAACATGCACAACATGCACCCGTATCTCCTGTTAGTACACCAGTTCATGCAAAGAATATAAAGCCTCGGAAAAGATAGTGTTTGCAGTAAGAAATTACAAAAAAATAAATTACTTTCATACCTGGTTTTGGAGAATCTGTTCAGAACCACGCACAACTGTGTAGTCAAGTAATTTCCTGAAATAATCTAAACTAACAATTTTGGATTTTGGATCTAATGACAGGAAAGTAATTTGAAGTAACAATCTGTGTTGGTGAAATGTCAAGAACAGTGACCCTACCGCTGCTGTGAATTTATCTGATGTGTGTAGTCAGTGAATGTATGTTTGGAACTAATTATCACTTCTTATGATGCAAAAATATAACGAGAAGCAATTTGGTCTGATACTGTATTTCACTAGCCGTAATCCTTTTGTGCCTGCCAAAATGACTTACCCTTATCAGGAATGACATGGTCTTTGGGCAGACATGCTTTCCTAGGTCAGCTCCCACACTGGCAAATCTGTCGTAAGGCTACAGTTTTCTTTTCCTCTTTCCTTTTGAAAGGCAAACTATCTAGGAATCTCCACTTGCAAGTAAGCCCTGTCACCCACACTGCCATGTAGTGCAACCCTGTTCTCTGTGACAGGAAATAATGGGCTACCACTTCTCCTGATTTGTTCTCTGCTTCTCTAATCCAGGGGCTTTTTGTTGTGGGAGTTTCTGCTTCTTTGCTTGCTTTCATCCTTGAGCAAGAAACATTAATGATATTCATCTCTTGCATTGTGTGATGATTTCTTGAAAGTCTTTGCACCTCACAGCACCGACTGCGTAATAGTAATAATAGTTTTCCCTATAGTTGTACTGAGGGTTGCTGAAAGCTTCATTCAAAGACAGCTAAACTGGTATGGTGCCACGGAGCACAGAATTTGTTCTGCAAAATATTCTGCCGCTAGCCATATTGCACAGGAAGAAAAAAAAAATCCCTGTAACATTCAAACCCAGTTCACAAAGCTTGCAGTCAGGACTTTCGTTCACTGTGTTTATAAATGTATTGTTACGTATTTTTTGAAGTTTTCTTTTCTTTACCTCTGTCAGCTAGTGTCCAGAGGCACTAATTAACTGTGATGAGCAAATGCTTGTTAATGAATAAGGAAATATCCATCATTTAAGACTACAGTCACTCCAGAGTTGTGCTCTGGTTCAGTTTTGCCTGCCGTACTCATACACTTATTTCTTAATGCAAACTTCTCCCTCCGGGTCTTTGAAAGAACTAATTTTGAGCCAGATGTGAATGCCACCCGAGAGCGAGGCAGAAATGGTTCTCTTGTCACCAGAACTATACCTGATGTCTCGTGTGAGAGTTCCTTCGGCCTCGGCTAGAAGCATTATTAGAAATAAAAGTACAAGAAAGAAGAAGATAGTAAATACAGCAAAGACACAAGATCCAGAATAGCGGTGATCACAATTTCACACAATATAATAAATTCCTAAAGTCATAGGAAATCAAAAGCTGGATATCAAACCCAGGGCAATACTGCTTCTCCACAGACTTTGAATACTGAATGTAACGAAAATGGCAAGCAGGAAATTGTGCTAATTCGTGGGATGCACTACATCCTATCTTCTACATGATGCTAAGTTTCCTAATAAAACCAGGCTGACAATACTACCCCTACTTGATTAACAAAATTGTAAGGAGGCTAACACGAGAAATGAATCCCCCTCTTTCCCTCTGACTTCAGGAAGTATTATATTGATCAACCGGGAAAGAAAAGAGCCCCAGGAAAGACTTAAACATAATGATCTGCCTCAGCTCACGTGAGGTGGTGACCATTATCGTTAGAAGTGTCGAGATCAGCCACTGGGGTGGCTGGTGCCAGTACCTTGATGAATGACTCCAAATCACCATTAAACAACTTAGCACTATACTGTGATCGGGGTCTGGGCTTCCTGTGTTTCTGGGGCTTAGGGGGAAGGTTTGGAGGCCTAAGGGAAGGGAATATGATTACTGAGCAAGGTAGAATTAAGTCACACAATAAAACGAAATGTCTGTAAGCTCACGGCAAAACAACAGAACATTGTAAGGGGAGACATAAACACAGTACTTAGCAAATAAAGAGGTTCCATCAAATGTAACTGTAACATAGTGATTAAAGAGTGGAGAACTCCCCCATTAAAAATGCATTACTTATGGATAAATATTGACATTCTTTATGAATCCCTGCTTTGCAGTTTTACCATATACATTTATTCCAAACACTGCACAATTGGAATGGCCTTTTTTTGTTGCGGTCATGCATGAAATGTGCAGCAACCACTGGAATTCATCCTGCCAGCCGTGGCAGAACACAGGCCACTCGAAGCACCTCTTATCAAGCAGAAAAGTTGCTTCATGCTGGAGAAGCTTGAAATGCAAATTAAAGCTGCTCAGCAGACTCCTAAGATGCTTCAAAACCAAACCGTTTGCATTTTCAACTAGAGCCAGGAAGGTTAAAGAGCTTTAGCCTTCCACATCCAACCATCAACATCTTCATACAGGAAAAGAAACACCTTGCAAAGTAGCTAAAGGAATTAAAAGAATAACATCATCTTGAAACAAATAAACAAAAGCAGCATAAAGCAAAAAAAGAAAAGGAAGAACACACAAAACTTTGGTCTGCAAAACGTTTACCTAGTATGTTACACGTGAGGACTACAACTGAAAGAGATTACAGGAAACAAATATTGTTCTCTAGGTCACAATTTTGTAAATGTCAGGGCATTCTGTGTGCCAACAGCTTCCCTAGTTCCCCTGCACTAGCAGTCTAGTGTTTCTAGGGGTTTTTCTGGAATTAGAAAAAAATCAAATGTTTTTGGGTAAACAGTGAGGAACAATAATGCATCGAACATTAAGTGGTGGGACTTTGATCTGTTTGGGTACTACCTGCTACTTTAAACTCATCTTTAACGATATCCTCTTTTCTTCTACAAGTTAACTTTGACCTTGAAGAACATTTCCATTTGCATGTCTTAAGAGTCTGGAAACTTAACCTTGGTGCAAGAGGCAGGTCCCAGCTGGTGCAGGGAACTGGTGCCGAGGACCGGACAGGCAGGCCCTGCTCCCTCAGAGTTTCCTTCTCTAAGTGACCAGCTGTGAGAAGACAGGATGCGAGACAGCTTCAAGCTGGTCCCCCACTTTACTAAGGTAAAATCATTGCTTAAATCCATCATCTTCTTTCAGCTGCTTACAGAAGAGAGAATTTAGCATGATGTGAGCCTGATGAGTCACCTGCTTTAGAGTCAAGAAATAACATTTTCCTCATTAGACATAAGCTTGCTAACTTCCATGCATTTCCGAGTTAAAGTTGAAGGCACAGGTCTCAAAATTAAGGTCAGCAATTGGGAAGAATGCCCTGGTTTGTTACTACTTTTCAATTGGGGTCATTGTAAGGAAAGAAGGGGAGTAAGTCCATCACTGCAGAGCTATAATGGACCATGGAGTGGTGGGAGAAAGGGAGTTCTGAGTCCGTACAGATGTTCCCAGGAATATGGAGACTAGGCATAAGAAATTATACAAAACCAACTGGGCCAGCAAAAGGCGGAGCCAGAGCTGGATCCAAACTTCTTATCTGGGAGGGCAAGACTGGGTTTTTTCGTGTTTTTTTTTTTTTCCAATCCAAAGATGAGGGGTGGTGTCAAGGTCATTCCTGTCTAGGAAGCAACAAGGAGAAAGAGAAGGCACTGAGCAAGGACGTATTGCATGGAAAGGGAAGGGAAGAGTAAGACCAGGAAAGCTGGGCTGGATGTTCCTGCTGTCACCAGGAGGGGAAGGGTGGTGCCTGTAGCAGTGATACACACAAGTGGCAGCTGCAAATCCAAACAGTTGCCATTGCTCCCCACAGACGCATAGCCTGGGGGCTGCAGTGTGCCTGTCTGTGTTTGTGTCTGGAGGCAGCTCACAGGTGTGGCATTACACAACTGAAAAAGTATGTGCTGCACAAAGCAGGGAGATCTAAAACTGAATCCCTTCTCTTCTGTGCCTATATAGACCCATTTAAGTATCAAACACATGGACGCTGACGGAGGCGGGTACTCCTGTCCAGAGCTAGGTTATCACAGACGCAGCCTATCCCCTAAATTAATCTCTGTATCTGGTTCTTCTGAACCGTGTATCCTGACCAAGTGAATTACAAACCATGAGAGGCAAGATATCTCTAGCAACCGAAAAAGATTTCTTTTCTAGTACCTCAAAAGCCCCTGCAACTTCCAAATCTGGTATGTGATTCACAAGTATTTTTAAGGATCTCCCAGCTTGTCCCACCCTTGATACTGGCCTAAGCAGCTCACAAGAAAGAGGAAGATGAACACTCTTGGTCCCTTATCCATCAGCATGCAGAAAGAGAAATGCTGCATGTTAAAGCACACAGGGTCTGTACGTAATTTATATAACAACAGCAACAACAACAATGTTATATACCCTTATGAACTTCTTCCAAAATTTGTAATTTCTAAGATTTTATTACATTTGTACCTCTAAACCAAGTAAAATAAAAATATCTTACCTTGTTGTCATGTATTCAGCCCTGTGACCTAGAAAAGTTCAATAAACAGGAAACCATCATTTGTAGGTTTTAAGTAGATTTTTTTTTATCTGAATTATACTTGTCAACTTACTTTTAACCGTAACTTTCATGTTACCAGCAAAAGATACACACACAACAAACAGGGCAGTGCAGTTATCTACCATCTCCACAGTTACATTTTAAATACAAACACAACCCATGTTATGGAACAGCTTTTAAGAAGTCGGCTCACAGATTGAAGAGTCACTTGATACTGTAAATAATTTGAAGTAAAACTCCAAACAACATTAATTGTTTGTGCTCATGTGTTTCAGTGGCTAAGTCAGAATGGAAACAGAGCTGTGCCAAGATTAGATTACATCTCCCCTTGCGCCTAAACCTGTTCTGTGCTGAAAATACAGAGCTCTATAGACACCAGTGGCTTGCTATTGAAAAGAGACTCCTTCCTCTCTTTTGTCTGCATATTGCAGTGAAAAAATACAATGCTACCACTGGGAAACATCACGGAGAACTGCAGAGAACTGTAAAGAAGAAAATACCGTATTCCAGAAAAGTTCCTGCAGAACAACAAGTGAGTAAGTTAGGCATAACGAAAAGCAAAATAATAAACCAGTAGGAAGGTCATGGATGATAAATTCCAACCAGCCTAGTTTTCCCAAAGGGACATTGTGCCCTATTAATTTATTACAATTCTTTGAACGTGTCAGTAAAATACTGTATAAAGGAGAATCAGCTGAATTAATTTACTTAGACTTTCAAAGGCCCCTGGTAAGTTTCTTCACAAGACGGACTAAAGCAACTAAACAGCCATGGATTGAGTGGCAAAATATTCTCATTGATCAAAAACTAATGAAGAAAAGGGAAACTGAGTGGAATTAAATGGTCTTCATGACAAAAGTGTAACAGTTGTTTTCTCAAGCCTTCCCATTAGGACCATTTAGGTAATATATAATACATTTATTAATGTCTTGCGGAGATCACAGCAGCTAAGGAGGCAGAATATTGTGCAGATGACTGAAATACTTTTGTATAAAATCCTGACAAAACTGTGAAGCCCTTCAGAGGGGTTTAACCATGTTAAGGAACAAGACACACAATGGCAAATGAAATTCAGTATTGGTAGGTTAAAGTAAGATATTAGGGAAGAAAGAATTAAACATCTATGCAGCTAACAGTACAACACACAATCACACTGACTCTGAAAATCATTCTGAGCATCACTTGGGCTAGGTCTAAGTACACCACTCAGTTTGAAAGTGACACCAAAGAAGCTTGTCAGACTGCAGAAAGAATGAAAAACAGTGATACGCAAAACACAATATTATGTGGCAATGTCCAAGCGCACCTGAAATACTGCACAGTACTGAAAATCCTAATCTGAAACTACATTTTGCAGTACCAGAAGAGTGGGGATCCACAGAAGATGGCACAAAGAATAAGCTCTGGGAAAAATCTCTGGCATTAATAAGACATGTAAAGACTGTTGGCATCTATTTTGGAGAGGTGAAAAACAGGAATGAAAGAAGAGCATGTAAAATAACCTATGACAGAAAAAGGGTAAGCCAGGGACTTCCCCCTGCTCACATAACTAAGGAAAATTCACTAACAATCCCAATAATAAATGCTAGTAAAACAAAAGATGTTACAAATCTGAGCCAGGGGGATTTTAAACACATCTCTGATATTTAACAGATTAGGGCAAAAACTATCTGGGACACAGGGGCAATTTATTTTACAACTGCTTATTCTCTTCCTTGCATTTCCCTTTGCTTTGTTCATTTGTTCATTAAATAGATGAGCCTTGGGTCAGAATTAATATGAGTATCAGTGTGCTTCCTATGTTTAGTATCAATTTCATTTGAGTATTTCTCATTTACTTTTTCAAATCTGTAGATGCAGACTCAGCATAGAGCACTTAATCTATCTCCCTTGTGCAGATCATGAATATTTATTGGGTGCGGGGGGAAACATAGTGACAAAGGATAAAAAAAAGGCTGAGGTACTTAATGCCTTCTTCGCCTCAGTCTTTAACAGTAAGACCAGTTGTTGTCCGGGTACGCAGCCCCCTGAGCTGGATGACAGGAATAGGGAGCAGAATGAAGCCCCCGTAATCCAAGGGGAAATGGTTAGTGACCTGCTACACCACTTAGATGCACACAAGTCTATGGGGCCGGATAGGATCCACCCAAGGGTACTGAGGGAGCTGGTGGAAGTGCTCACCAAGCCATTTTCCATCATTTATCAGCACTCCTGGCTAACCAGGGAAGTCACAGCTGACTGGAAATTAGCAAATGTGATGCGCATCCATAAGAAAGGCTGGAAGGAGGATCAGGGAACTACAGGTCTGTCAGTCTGACCTTGGTGCCGGGGAAGGTTATGGAGCAGATCATCTTGAGATAATCACGTGGCATGTACGGGACAACCAGGTGATCCGGCCCAGTCAGCATAGGTTCATGAAAGGCAGGTCCCGCTTGACTAACCTGATCTCCTTTTATGACAAGGTGACCCGCTTGGTGGATGAGGGAAAGGCTGTGGATTTTGTTTACCTGGACTTTAGTAAAGCCTCTGACACCCATTTCCCACAGCATTCTCCTTGAGAAACTGGCAGCTCATGGCTTGGATGGGTGTACACTTTGCTGGGTAAAATACTGGCTGGATGGTCGGGCCCAAAGAGTTGTGGTGAATG